>JABUQX010017770.1:0-39145 GCA_015478945.1 Trachelipus rathkii
CATCAAATATCCATAGCTTATTTTCTTCTCGGTTCACTCAGACCAGGAAACGTTGAGCAATTATAGCGAAAGCATTCACCATGATGGTCCAGGGCCTTCACAAATTGTTTCATCAAAACCAAGTTTTATGTGTAGTGGAGGTAAGATGATGTTTTCTCTCTGTACAAGTAGGTTCACGTACGATGTTTCTGTCACCTGGCGTCAAGTTCCTCGGTGGCCATTCTCTTTTGATCCAGTGATCCTTTGCCGCCGCCCGGCTGTCGCACAGGAAGCAGGGATATTTGATGAAACCTGCTTGCTGACCGAGCAAAATTGTTTACCATTTTTGAGGTCGACGAATATTTACCATCCATCCTGATATTGTATGTAGCCTCTCCAAACTGTTTGATTTTTGCTTTACTCCTCTCTCATCCGTACGAGTACCCACTGGAACCGAAGCATACCTGTGTGTAACAACACACACACATTTTAAACTGCTCTTGAAGTGTCAATAAAACAGTCGCCACTCACCTGCTTCGTATGCTGGGAGTCCCATAGCGAGTAGTAAGTAGGCCTGCAACTTCACTGCAATACACAAGGTTACCATCTGACTGGAGGAGCCTCGCAGCTCTGTTACGATAAAATGTTACTCTTGTGCCATGGTCTAGTAGGCATTTTTCATGCAACTCGAAGCCAACAGCTCAGGACAACGTTCGGCAAGTACAACTCTCATACAAGATCGTTCAGTTCACCCTGGCTGAACAAGGACGGACCATCCGACTGTATTTCAGGTGGGTTGATAGACATCATCCAGGTCATTGGCATCCATACATGTAGAAGTACTAAAGTTTACCACATTGCTTCCCGAATATCGACGCAGTATAAACTTGTTGCTACTGTAGATATATGCGGAAAGTAACGTCTATAAGCCTAAGTAGGTTGCGCACATGAATTTGGTCATTCCTAGGGAATATGCAAAAATAGGGATCCATGGTTGCACGAAAACGGGATTTGATACAGCAAATCCGAGAATATACTGTATATGGAATCAGCACCTCCAAACTATATATCTTTACAAAAGTTCCATCCAAGAAAAATTTTCCCTTTTTTTGTTGACCAGCAGTGTAAGTTTCCTTATTTTTCCCAAGATGGATGACCGAACTTTTGAAATAACTATTCGGCCGAATAGCGAAAGTATTATTCGGCCGACTATTCGGTATTCGGCCGAATAATTTTAGCCGAATATTCGGTATTCGGATTCGGCTTTTTCACTATTCGGAACATTCCCAATATATATAATATATATAATAATATATATATATATAGTATATTATATATATATATATTATATATATATATTATATATATATATATATATATATATATTATATATATAAGTATATATTATATATATATATATATAATATTATATTATTTAATTTTGGATTTTAAATTTGAATTTAGTGAGTATCTTATTATCCTATATTTTGAGATATTTGAGTAAACTTTATTTCAATAATACTGTAGATATGTAATACACTGTGTATGAATACGTACAGGAAGGCTACCATTATATTTTGTTAAAAGATGGGTTATGTAAAATAAATCAAATTTCCAAAGCAAATTTTTTAATTATCAAGTAATTAGATTCCGGGTCCGGTGGAATTTTGACAAATTTCCAACCGGAACCAGAACCGGAATAAAAATGTCAAAATTCCGGCCGGACCGGAATTCCGGTACTCGGTAAAGAAGAAAGAACAGAATAATATATATTTGAATATATATATATAATAACAGTTTACTATATATATATATATTATATATATATATGACTATATATTAATATATAATATATATATAATTATTAATAATATATTATATATTTATATATATATATATAATATAGATAATAATATATATATATTATAATATATACACAAAGGTGGCGTTAAAGCGTTAATCCATTAATTAACTCTTTAAATGTTCGTTAACTTTAACGCTTTCGTTAATTTTGAAAGAGTAACGGACTATTAACGAGTAAAATTTTCCCCTACATCTGTTAACCGTTAACTTAATTTACCGAGTTTTATAAAATATTTTCTTGTCAGATTTTAAATTGAATTAGACTCGATTTCGTTAAGAGATAAACTTTTTTTTTCAAAAATTTGCTAAACGCTCCTTCAATGGCTGCAAAATGTGTTTTATATTTACTCGGTAATTATTCCAGTTTAGTAATGTTAACACTGGGTTGGAAAAAACCCAGGTTGAAAAATCCAACCTAGCTGGGTTTTAGGGTATATTCTTAGGGTCTTAATACTAGCAACTTTCCCTCCAGTGTTGAAGCACGCACATTTCCAACTAGTTCCGAAAGAAGCCGCTCTGTCCTTCTAACTATCGCCCTATTGCTCTCACTTGTATTCTATCTAAGATCTTTGAATCCTTCTCAACTCTCACTTCTTAGATCATCTGGAATCTCATTCTCTTCTTTCGATCGCCAGTACGGCTTTTCGGCGCTCGAGGTTACTGGCGATATACTTTCCTATTTAACGATTTATGGGCTTTCCCCTCTAAGGGAACTACCCTCAGATTGCGTAGTGGCCTTGACAATACCAAAGCATTGACGTGGTATGGCACGGATCATTGCTCTCCAAGGCTCCCTCCTTTCCCTCTTCTTTGTTACTTATGTCAGCTTCTTCAAGTCGATAAACATTCGCGCTATGGTGATGGAGCGGACTCTTCTTCTTTTTCTGTCAATAGTGGAATTCCTCCAGGGTTCCGTCTCATCTCCTACTTTATTCCTACTTTTCCTTAATGATCTTCTCACTGCACACTAACTCTCCACTCACATGCCGATTGACTCGACCCTTCATTCTTCACTCATTTCAATTCTTGTTCATCTTATTACTTCAGAATTGCCTCGTCGTCTTAATCTTTGCCGATTCTATTCTCGCTGGCTAGATAGAATTGCGGGTGGGGTCGTCTCAACCTTGTTGAAATTCAATTCTTTAAAACCCAACTTCTGAAAATCTCCCTTTTCTAAAACACCTTCACCTTTCCTATCTCTTTTGACGGTTCTTTGTCTCTCCTGTTGACAATATAAACATCCTTGGCCTTAAACATAAAAAAATTCGTGGAAAACTCACATCACAGCGGTTGTTTCTGGGGCGGCCTCAAAGAAAACTGGAGTTCTGTTTAGACTCGAGACTTTTTTTCTTCTTTCAGTTACCTCCAGCTATTACAAGGGTCTTCATCGGCTTTGATAGAGTACTGGTTCTATATTTCTGGGGGCTCTGGGTTTTCACCCGCTTTGGGACAGGGTCGAGTCAAAAGCAAAAGGCTTATAACTGTTATGGTACTTTCCAGTTCACTTGAACCTCTATTTTTGCGGCGCGTTGTTGGTGCTTTATCTTTTTCTATAGGTATCGCAGCGGCAGTTGTTCGAGGGAACTTACACTCTCTTACCTCTACGTTTACGACGCCCTAGTGGCACAAGGGCGGTGCTGTATCTGGACGAGTTTTGGTAGATTATTTGGTAAACTTCCAGGCTAGTTTGCTACGGTGTTTCCTTTTTTCCTTCCACTACTGTTGTGGACCTCTCTTCCATCTTCTGTGTTGCCTGCTGAATTTAATCTCCTTCACTTTAAAGCCTACGTCTATGTTCATCTGTCCGTAATTTGCGCTAGCGGATGAAATTTTGGGTTGCAACATACCCTCCTTGAATAGGCGCTCTGCCGTGAGTGGTGTGGTGAACTGTATAAAAAAAAAAAAAAAAAAAAAAAATGAAGAGGTTAACGTTAACGATTAACGTAACTTCCGCTACATTATTTACCGATAAACGCTTTAATGATTAAAGCGCCGTTAATTTTTTTTGGTTAACGATTTTAAGAATTAACGACGTTAACCTTTCTTCATTACGGTGCCAACCACTTATATATATATACAATATTATAATATATATATATATATATATAATATATATATATATATATATATATATATATATATATATATATATATATATATATATATATATATATAGCTTACTTCTCAAGACCCCATCCATAAATACAGCATGCATAGAACTAATTAACATATAATAGGACAAGTGGAATAGTGGCCTGACATTTAATAGAATGTCAGCCTCAACCCAAAAATCCTCAATTACATTATTCACTCCAGATAAAAGAGAATCACATAAACGTCCAACAATTCATCTTTTAAATAATAGAATCCCTTTTAATAGACAACCAACCATCTTAAGATTAATATTCCATACACATATAACATTTGGACCCCACATAAACATCACATTCAAAGTCTCTCATAAGTTAAATTCTATGAAGGTTCTATCCAGTGAAGGCATTAACAGGAACTAATATAACTTTTATGACCTAAATTAATATACATAACAACACATGGTGTTGCGGCCAATTTAAATGCAAAATTAGGTTATGTTGATGTATCATACAATAATGTATTAATGAAACTGGGAGTAGTCCAAAATAAAGCCCTTAGGATAATAACTGACTACCTCCCCATCATACCTAAACATCACTTTCAAACTGAAAAAAAATTTCTACCAATAGGGGGCCATCTTGACATAATATGATGTAAATTCTATAGTAAATCACTATCAACATGTCACCCACTACATCAAACACTGCAACAACTTCCCCCCCCCCCTTAAGAAATAAAAAAATAAAAAATCTACAAGAGCAAATACTCTTCTACTATATACAACAATCTACAAACATCCCCCAACACCTCCAACCGACATTCATATCACTAAACACATTCACAAATAATTAATCCAAGAAACTATTTTCACATACCTAAATAATATCATAATCCATGCATGTCCACCTGAAATTTTCAATAGTGAACAAACTTTGGACTGCCAAACATGGGTAATGCTTTCACTGCTCCACTCTGGGCACCGCCCCTTCCTTCAGGAATACAAATTTGATTATTCAGGAGATTTCTCCCCCTACTGTCAAAGATGCCTTTCCCAAACCATTGACAACACAAAACATCTCATAATAGATTGTCCTGCCTTAGAGACCATTAAAAGAAATTTCACTGCACTAAACCACCAGATCTCTGGTCATGGCCAGTGATGGTGCCAAAGTACCTCCAAGTCGCTTGTTTCTCATAGGAGGGGAGTGGGGGTGACAAAGTAAAGTATATATATACAATTTATATATCAATAGAACCAATATCAATATCATAAATATCAATGCAAGACCAAATTTCCTATTACTTTTTATTGTAAAAATTTCAAATTTTCTATTGCATAAAACTGGTTTCCCACAGTTTATTAAGGTGTTATTGATTTGGTGAGTGCATAATATGAAGTGAATCTAGTTAAAACTAAACTTGAAGCCATCAGAGGACATTAGAATTTCAGTATTTCAGTAATTTTTTCGATGTGTACGTGCATCTGAATCGAGCTGGGTAACTGAAATTGCTTGTACCCAGAATTAAAACAAATTCCAAAAATAACAGACCATAACATTCTACTTCTACCCACAGACTTTTAATCACACACCATTTTTATACATTTCTTGGATGATTTAAAATATCCAACATTAGGAGAGAGGTTTTTAATCATAAGAAAATTATATCTTCCTTGCAACTTTGTCACACCAAACCGGTGGTCAGATAGGAGGATGATAAAACGTAAAGAATGAACATTTTTTATGAGGAAAATCTTGAAAGTCCCGATTGAGGATTTAGAAAAGCAGAAAATAGGATTACGAAGTTGAAATGGCATCACAACACAGACCAAAAAACAGCAATAGACGAACTAGTTTCTTGTTCCCAGTCACAATTTACAATATTTACATCTTTTGCAAATACTGGCAATTTTACCTGTTTCTACTGCTTAAGTAGAAATGAAGCTTTTCAACATTTTTATTTCTTTAAACCAATGTTAATATAAAATATATGCTATAAAATGACTGAGTTTGGCTTTCTGTATTTAAATTACATTGAATATATTCACAAGAAATAAAAACTGAAGATCGTTATCTCGGACTTTGCCTCACGTTCATGCCATCGATTAAAGTAATCAGTAACTATGATTTTAGAACTTTACTTAAATTAATTTCCATTTCCTTAGAAGTTTTAATATTTTGGTCCTTTCCCACTTTTTATATATCTATTTATTACTTTATATATATATATATATATATATATATATATATTATATTATATTATATATATATATATATATATATATATATAAATATATATATCTCTGGCCCCCCGAAAAAAAATCTTGGATACGCCACTGAAGTCCTATACTGCCAGATGACAAGTCAGTGAGTGTTCCCACCCATTCACCAGAGACTATGGTTAATGATACCATATAATATAAAAGCGCTGGAATTCCAACCCCTTCATTAGATTTCCATGATATGTATACCCACGAGTATCCTATACATTTTCAATATCCGTCAGTCCTTACTTCCCCCATTTTAGAGAATGATATTGTTACTATATCCTCTTCTTCAACTTTGGATAACAACATATTGCAGATATGGAGGGAACGTTATCTCTACATTCATTTTTTAAAGATCGACCTAGTTCTCATTGGTCTGTATCACCAGAGTACTCTAGTTATGTATCACATCAGTTTGAGTTACTTGCCCAACCAGTGGGTATAACTTTGTTAGATTTCAATAGTTCATATAACTCGCAACATACTGAATTTTATGGGTTCAGTCCCCAAAGTACTAATGTCCCTGCGATTATGCCTCCATCTAGTATGTCTTCATCTCCTGTATCGGCCTCCAGGGTACCTCCTTTCCAAACAGTGGGTGAGGTTTTTGGTATCCTGCTAACATACATCTAGACAATAGTACCCTTACATTGCTCCATGCAAATGAAGAGGAATTGGAGGAGATGCGGATGCTACCTTTTACCTGAGGTATGGGTCCGGTCAGAGAATTGCCCAATGTGATGGATGCGTCCATAGAATATCTTTGCCAAAGAAGATCTTCTCTCATCTGAATATTCTTGGTTTATCAAATTAATGACTAATTAATAAATTTCACCTGTTTTAAGTTTCTTTCTTTTAAGTATTTACTATAAACTAATATTGACAACCTTTAGGCTTATCAAATACTATAGCTATAATAGTTATATATAGTGAATCATGAGTCCTGAGTTAAATTTACTTAAAAAATAGGTATTTACTTTGTGCTATTTTCTGGTCCTGATGACATTACCATGCATGTCATGATAAAATTAACAAGGGTTGGGGGATCTTTTTCAGCTTGGTTGCTTCCTGACGAGAAGTATAGCTGAGTCGTAGTCTTCAAGATTGATGTTGTCACCAGAAATTTCAATGAAAAGGAATCTTCCCTAGGATCTCAGGCTGTTTTTCATGAATATATCAGGATTATGAATATATAATTACGATTTATCATAATTATTGTTCCACTTTCTTATGAAACTTATATTTTTTGCATACTGCTTATATCTGCATATAGCTATGTACGCATATATGGAAATATGGGTGGTGTGTCTTTTTGTATATTAATTTTAAGAATCAGTATTGCCTCATCGTGATGTTTCAATGCTTTCTTGTAAGCATCATGGTGATCTGGTGAGGCAGGATGATGATGTAATATTAGGGTGGGAACAAAAAAAACAATTGATATATTTTTTCCTAAGCCTAATAGTGCTGAAAAGTTGCCTTTTGTATGTATGATTTACCCTTAAAATTTGGGAAATGTACGACAATTATTACCGGTGCCCCAAGAGGTTTAACTGCAATGGTTTTTTGAAAATATGCAAAAATTTTCTAATACTGTGATAGGAATTATAGTTGCCACTGAGAAGAGGAGGTACAAATATTTTAATGTAATAGTATTTAAAATGTACGTTTTAGTGCATACATATAACCACAAAATTTGATCACCTAGATAACTTGTTCTGTTTGCTCAACAATTTCCATTTATAATTCTTTAATATTTTCATAGTGCATGAAACACTTTAACTCCCCCACCACCGCTTCGCGCCTTCTGATACGCATGCGTAACTAATTGGCACCCTGAGCGACACCTTTCTCATTTGTCATCAATTGTGAGTTGAGCGTTAGTATCGGTAGCACTGGTTTTATTTGTTTAATTGTTTATTTGATTTATGTTAACCTTTTAATACCATCATTTGAATCTTTACGACTGAAATAATGGCATCTTACGCCGTCAACTTCATCAGTTTTAAAGACTAGAAAACTGAGTTGTATTGTTTTTTGCCCAAAGACGGCTAAAAAGCAGTGTTTTACCTACTTATGAAGACATAATGAAGTTTTTCTTGTGGTTAAGATATGCCTCTGAAATTAAAACACTGGGTGAAATAGGTGAGATAATTTCTTTAGAGCTGACCAAGTTATGGAATAGGGCTTTTATTCCTATCGAATCGCATAATCGGATTTTGAAATTTTTTAGAGACTATTATGAGAAGTACAGAAATCTTTTTAAAATCATGTAAAGGGCGAAAAAATGACAACAAGTATAAATTAAAATTAAATTTAATCCAAGAAAATGCCAAAAAAAAGTTGTCTGATATTGCAGCCTGCAAATGCAAAGAATTTTCTACATGCAATTGTGAAAAATCCCGTAAAGTGCCTCAAGAAGAATAATTGTTTCTTAGTGAGCAACGAACTGAGAGAAAAATGGTCATGAGTTCTATTGATATTGTGGCTACCAGGAAAAAGCAAGAAAAAAAAGGAAGAAGGAAAATGTGTTAAGACATATTAGGTATAAAGAAACTGCAACAACAACAATAAATTTTAATGTGATGATAGCTTGGGAAATAAAGAAGATGGAGCTGGAGAAGTATTTACACTGGCTATTGAAAATTGCAAAGTGGTGTGGAACATCCACATCAATAACATATCAAAAGGCAACTTTTCAGCACTATTAGGCTTAGAAAAAAATATATTGTAGTGAGCTGCCTTTTGTGGTTTTGTATCATATTTATGTATATTTTATATTTTTTGGGGGGTTATTTTTATAAATTTTGTCATGTATGAGAGTGTTATGAAGGGGGAGACTAATTGTGTTTGCTGTGAGTGATGTGTTCCTGACGCCGACGGTAAGTTTCATTTCAGGTTCTCTTTATCCCTTGGTCTTCCTAGTTTCGCGGCATCCATCACTCTTTTCACTTTCACTGAATGAAATAAATATGTGAATGATTGTAGATTACTGTTAATTAATCGATTTTTTCATATATATATTTCATCTTTCCGTAGGAATTATTATTTAATATTTCTTTGAGTTCTTGAATGGTTTGAAGTAAGCCAGGTGGAGATTTTGGACAATTTTGTTGATTGATGGTTCTGTAGATTGGTTCTGTGGAATCTTTTTTCTTTTGGATTTGGAATCCTTTTTATGGTACGGGTAATCTATTTTTCTTATTATTTTAATTATTTCATTATAGGTATTTTTATTCCTTATTAAGTAGTGGATTTTTATTTTTAAAGGTTTGAAGCCAAAGTAGTGGAAGATTCTGGTTCTGGTTCATGGGATCCTGTATTGTATGGATCGGTGGATCTTTAATGATATAGATGATAGACGGTATGGTGGCAAGCGTATGGTGATCTTTCTTGTGGATTTGGGATCTTTCTATGGTAAGGGTCCTTATTTTGTTTTATTATTGGTTTAATGATTAATGGAATTGAATTTATGATTAATATTATTAAGGTTACCTGGTTCTTATTAATATTCTCATTTTTTTCAGTATTTCTATTCTTTTATGAGTATTAAGGTAATAGAATGTTGTTTTTGTTTTGAATTTGCAGTTTGGTAGTGTATACTGTCGTTCGTTTCCTCTGGTGATGGTCTGATGCTGTCTCTGTGGGACCGTAGAAATAGAAGTATCGGTGTGAGAAAAAAACTGGTCAACACCATTGGCCAGGTAGGACTTATGTTGATTGTTTGTTTTTTATTTTTTATTTGATTTATTTGATTCAATTATTTAATTAGGATTATTTTATAATGTTAATGTTGAAATTTGATTGATAGGAATTTACTCCATGTAATGATATTAATTACTATATTTAAATTACTTATATAGTTCATTTATCATTTTTTTTGTCATGTTAGGATTTCTGTATTTATCATTTACCTTATTATTTTCATTTACCTTATTATTTTTATTCATTTATTTATATGTCATGCTAGGATTTGTTTATCTTTTTTTTGTCTCATTCCAGTTTTTTTTGGGACTCCATTCTGTTTGCGGCGAGTTTTTTCTGCAACTGGGAAATTTCCTGTGGTTGCATTCCAATTTTTTTGATGTGATACTTGGGTACCGGAAATTAATAAACGGTACAGGACCCCTAGAGAATGACTATAGTACCTGTGGTACTCTATACTCTTTAGATTTTAAAATTGGAAAATTGGAAAAATAAAGAAAAGATTGATTATTAGATTATTAGGAACTAAAATAAAGATGAAAATTGAAAAGTGAACTGGAAAGAGAATTGGAAAAAACGTTTTTTTGAAAATTAGAAATTAAAAGCGAAAATTAAACAAAGTATAGGTACCATTTGAACGGGTACCATAATTGGAACAATTACTGTGATAAACAGAAAAACAATAACATAGGTACCGAAAAAGGATTGGTACCAAGAGTATAGGTACCATAATTCATGACATTAGGGTACTTGAAAAAACTAAAGTGGTATTTAAAAAACAATTAAGTGGTACCATAAGATTTGGAAAACTTGACAAAGTGGTACCATAAGGTGAGAAAATAAAACATAAAACTTAAGTGAAAATATAGGTACAAAAATTTGAACAAAAAGTGACAGTACCAAAAACTTAAACATTAACTATTTGAACAATAACTATTGCGTAATTGACAATTTCGTTTAGTTAAATATTTAATAATTTCGTACTGATGATTTCGTATATTTAATAATTTTTTTTATTTTTCATTTATTACATTTTTTATTTTTTCTATAAATATTATATGTTGTAGATGTTGTAGGTATAGGTGTGGTTTGTAATATATGGTATATTGTAATACCTGGTAGTGGAACTAGTAGGTGCTGTAATATATTTGTATTGGAATAACGTGTGTAATTTTTTTTGTAGTAAGTAGTAGGTGGTATCAGATCAGAATACTGTGTGTAATTTTTTGTAATTATTAAGTATTAAGTATTATTGGATACTATATATATTCTTGTGTAATAAATTTAAGGTGTATGTGTCTTTTTTCGTATCCCCAATATCTATCCTGGAAGACAGCCTCACGCCTTTCTTGATTCAAATTATTGTAGCACTCAGGTTTTTATTTAGCGTAAAATCCGCTACAATATCACTTTTTTAATTCCATCCTAATGTATATATGGGCACTTAAGCAGCCTGACGCCTGCTGGTCAGAAAGTGTCAAGCCATAGATATTGCTGATTTTCGTAAAGATTAAATATTTCTATTCTGTATGATTTAATTATAGTTTAAATTTTTAATGCAATTATCACTCTTTTGAAGCAAAGAGGGTGCGATTTTGGTTCCTGCTGCAAAATATAGTATAAAATGACTGTATAAAAAAATAACAATTCTTTTTTTTTTTTATTATTAGTTATCTTTATGTTCATTTATATTAATTCTGATTATGGTAATAGATACTGAGCGAATTTTAATCAATGTAACAATTAGATTAAATGTTGGGTTCAGACAGCTAATCACTTTTATTTTTTCACAGGTACTGGATTTGTGGTTCACTTTTGTTATGAACTTTTACACAAACCATACATTTACAAATATTTTTCAACATGCCTCTTTTATGGGTGGTGGGTTCTTCTGATTTTGCTTTATTTCGTAACGAGAAGCAGTTCCTCTGTAGCAAATATGGAATTTACGCCAGGGCAGATTTTAGATCTGGAGTCCATATATCTGCATGTTAGGCCTATTCTAGGATCGAAAAATTAATGTCTCCTAGCGTAGAAATTATTATATGGGTATTGACTGTAATGGCATGGAAGAAAAAATGGATTAAAGAATGCAGATTATTGCCTGGGTGACCCTATCTTTGATCCTGAGAAAATGCGTGATTACGCCATTCTTGCCTATAATAAATTTGAAACCCTGGTTTCTTGTCATTTTGATTGGGCCAATAAAAACATTCCGAGAGGTAATGACGTAATGGATTATTATCATAATATTGATCGCCATAGTCGAGAAAGGAGCAATACTCCACATGGGCAATACTTACAGAAAAACAATCAACTATGAAGTCTCCATTGTTATCCGATGGTCTACATCCCAATCGTAAATTTTTAAAGACTTGCATTGACAAATATCATCAGTATTTCCAGATAAAGAGATCTCAAATGAGTATGCCTAACTATAGTACTTCACAAAGAAAAACTTGTGGCGGTTCTGTTCAACAACCTTGTCCTTTCAGAGCACAACATGAACAAAGATTGGGCTATCCCATCTACTTCCCAACAGTCAACTTTAGATATTTTTCTGGTCGGATTGAGTATCCTCATAAGTCCATGGCTCCTGAACCTTCACAAAATGCACAAGCATATGTGACATACTCCCGGTATGATCATGTTAGCTATGCCTGTCAGAACCAGTTATTATGTGCCTCCACCTCAGCCGTCGTGTGTACCTTCCTTTTCTTCATCTCAATCTCACTATCAAAATCCAGAGTCTTATTCTTCTTATGCTACTTCCTCATACCCAAGTACTAGTTTTCAAACTAGTATGGAAATTCCACTAGATCCTCCAGTGAAATTGATCATTCATTCCAATATCCGTAGGACCATGAAAGAATTAAATTAAGACAGTATGACGGAAAATCAATGAAAAATTACCTCTCAACAATGGAGGGATATTCTGAGCGAGGAAGAGGAAATGGCCAAGGGTACACCTTCTGGTTCAAATTAATAGTTTTTGTAAAAATTTATCTTGTATATATATTCTCATATTAGCCGTGTTTTGGTTATATTATGGGTGCCGTTCTTATACTTTGCGGCGCTTCTTATTTAATTCTGTTTCACTTTACCTTTGTTAATATTCATATTTATATTGTTAAAGTGAAATACTGGTTCGAGATGGATTGGTGTAATACATCCTTACCTTCAGGTCTGTGCTCTCTGCCATAATGATTTTTTATCATATATATCGCCGAAATTTAAGGTGGGAGTTCAGATTTGGTATGGAGGGATATAAAGGAGACCATTTACATTCATGATTCCTATCATTGTCATTTTTAACTTTCGTCTGCTTTTCAATTATAGTAGCTATATGAAATGACCCTTTTTAGTATGATCACAATAGGTGCAAATGGATATAAAGGTTGAACTACGTGGCTTTCTTCATTTTATCTTTTATTAAATAAAAACCTTTATAAACTTGAATATCATACTAATATAATATTTTTCTTTTATGTAGTCACTAAGTTTTTGTGGAAATTATTTTTAATTATATAACTTCATAGTCTTATATTGCTTAGCGCATTTCATAAATATTTAGAGCAAGCCGCGGTTGTACTTTTCATCTGCGACCACCAAATTCAAAATATCTTCTGAAAACTTCCAGGTGGGTGACCACCTTACTTAACTTAATTAATTTAATATTTAATGATATGTAGTAATATAATGTAAAACGTATAGCATAAACAAGGTAATATTATAGGAGTTGTAGATTAATCATGGATCATATATTACAGAAAACTTATGATCCATAGGAGTTTGCCGACTTTAATGGCTCATAGGTCCCCTTGCAGCTTTGTTTCAATTTACTAGGGTGAGTTCTCCTTTTAATACCACCTTTTTACTTAATTCTTTTAAATCATAAATGCAACACTAAATCTGTAAATTACCGGTACTTTAGGGATCCGATTCCCAGGCAACCTTCCTATCCAAGGACAATATTCTGGTTCCTGATCAAAACAAGCTCCTATTTAGGTTCCGGTCTAATTCCAAACATCAATAGAAAAAGCCAAGTTTAAGGTTTTCAGAAGATACTGTCGTCAAGACTTTCAGATATAAATCCAGTTCCCAAAAACCTGGATTGAACCATTTCCACATATTTAAGTTAGGTAGCATCTGAACTCTTAGTTTCAGACACATCACTACATTTTGTTCAGTGTCTAATTACTCTTTTCCTTCAATATTGAACCATGCGAACTTCCAGAGGGCTGAATGTGATGATTTTCAGAATGTATCTCTGCTCTTTTTGTATATATCCTTTTGTATATATCTCATACTCTCTATCATAAATCATATTAAATCTTTTTACACACGCCTCATTTCTTTCCAATACCTTATTCATTCAAGTATAAACACTTATAACAACATCGTCACAAAGACTGGAGGCCATAACTAGAAACAATAAGGAAATCCCTATTCATCAGTATTGAATGGCAGTAGAAGCTGTTAAAATTGTTGTTGGCAAAGCAAAAGTAATCGTGTTCGTTTTGTTGTCACGAAATTCAAGGCATTAGTACAGGCAATTCAGGAAGTGCCAAAGAAAGTCTTAAGGATGTTAAGTGTAGGTTTAAGTGTTTTTATATAAAAAGATTCCAAATTTTCAAGTTCATCTGTAGAAGGCATTATGAAGAATGGAGAATTTTTTGAAGAGATATTAGGGTGCCTATTGAGGTCATAGTGATCTCTGACAGCTAAATTCTCTGGTTGAGAGATGGGGATATTAGTTCGAAAGGAATGCCCATGTGTTTGATGGCTCGCATCTTTAGTTATAGGAAGTTTGACCTACATAGTCGATAGATTACAGTCGGCAACATTTATATTTTGTAAACGATTGTGATCAAGTTCATGGGGATGCTTTCTTTAATCTTAAAGAAACTGCCATTGAGTTGTTTTGTTAATAAAAGATATAAGAAAATACGCATTTGGGGAAAGTTTTTGTTTAAGATGTTTCTAACTCTTCTTGTGAAGAGCATTGGAAAGGGGTCCAATTGAGGGAAGCCGGGCATAAACAGGAAGTTTAGGACATCATATGCAGTTAGTTTTTAGGACGACAAGTGTTATTGAGAAACGAGTAAACACAGTTTTATTCAAAAAAGGTTTTGAGGGATAAAGGGCTAAAGCTAGCAAAATTTAATGGAGAAAGGTTTTTTCTTCATGGAAAAACTTCCAATGAGGAACACATAACAAAGGCTTGTGTATGCAGGACCTTAGGCCCGCAATTTTATGAATATAACATAGAAAATAAAAGTAAATTAGTCCTCAAGTAAAGCCTTAATCGGGCCGTGATTAAATAGAAGTGGCAAGTGCACTAATACTTTACTTGGACTAATTTCTTTAGTTTCTATCTCCTTTAATCATATATTTGTAATAAACTGAAGCGTTTACGATAGAATGAATTTTGGTATTTTTCATTTGCTTTAATTAATTTAGCCATTTTCATATTTGGCATGTCATTTGTTGCTTCGCTCGATTTAAGAAATGCTCCGCCCAGTTTTAAGCACTATTTCCTGTTCTAAACGACCATGATTTCGTGCTAAGCCTTACTTTTGTTTTTAAACCAATTGGAATCAGCTTGCTGTGTATGGAGCATGAAGTTTTTTTGAAAAAAATAAAAGATGAAATGTAATATATTCCAATAATTGCTCCACAATTAGTAATGGAGTTTATCCATTTGGAGAAATTAGATTTAAAGCTGATTTTATTGAATGAAGACATTTTTTATATCAAACTTCCTGCCGACACTTGTTTGGTTTACATTTTTTGTAAAAATGTGCTTAAAATTCGGCAAGCAGGGAAATAGCACCCTTTCAGAATTGAGGAAAATTCCTTACGTTTGTCGAGCATTTTCTTGCGATTTTTCTTGTAAGTTTGATAAAACACGGAAAGCAACACTCGAGCATTTTTATGTTTCGTAAGCACAAAATGCAAAAAAAAAATGGCTTTATAATATTTATATAATATATAATATATATATATATATGATATATATATATTATTATATATATATATAATATAATCTATATATATATGAAAAGTTTGCAGAAGCAATTTGTTTAATAAAACGTATTGTAGGGCCATGGTAGAGCCACCTCCATAAAAGGTAAAGTTACGCTTAATTAATAGGAATTTTTAAGGTTGGTCATTTAAGATTTTAAAATTGGTAAAATATATTAAGAAAGCTCAGATTTGTTGTAAAATATATATATTGTAAAATATAAAAGTTTATGTCGTTGCAAATAATAAGAGAAATTAATAAAAATACATATTTGTAAACTAGTTATATTAAATACTGAAAATTAGGGAAATTACTAATTAGGACGTCTAATAGGGTTAAGAAGAAAATGTACCTAGGTATGTGTAAATGTGTATGTGCTATGTGTGTGTATATGGATACGTATGTTGTATGCTTAAGATATTCGTGTGGTGTGTTTCGTGGGTATTGATAGAAATAATTAGTGGTTAGGTATTTGAGGTTTCGAAAAACCTATCTGTAAATAGTAAAGTTTTAATGAAAAAAGGAAAATATTAAATTTATGTAAATAGAGCTTAAAAAAGTATCTTAAAAATAAAGAAAATAAATTAACATGTAAAAGAATGAAAAAAATAATCTTTATTATTTTTCTTGTAAACAGTTTTTCACGAAGAAAATACGATAAATACGATCTAAGGATATTGGAAATAAAAATCCTGAAAAGTGGAAACACTGCTATGACGTCACCAAAACAATCCAATATGGCGGACGTAAAACAGAAAGCAGTTCACTTGACTTTTGGAACTCATTCTGTTAGGATTAGCTCTGTGTGCTCTGCGTGATATTTTGTATTAGTCTTGTTTATATTCATAAGTTTGTTTACAATTTATATACGATTGACTTGCTATTCTGAATCGAAACCCTTCGGACGTGTCTCCCATATATTTGTGATAATATTTGTTATTTATTTAGTTTTCAAATTAGGAAAGTTTTACAATTGTGCTTGTAAATATTTTAATAACTTTTGATTAGATTTTGATACTTTTATGGATATACTGATATCGACATATTTGGATTGTACATAAGAAAGGTAATATTTTGTAAATTATATATTAGCGACTTATTTATTTATTTATTAGCATTGGCTGTTTTCGTGTTCGTGGAAATTTAATATTGGCTATTTAGGCCAATCATTCGGATGTTAGCGCTGGCCATTTTTCGCAATTAGGAAAATTTATAGCGGCCATTTTGTTGGCTGTTTATTTGAATTTAGCTGTGGCCATCTTCCCATTTAAGCATCAACATTGAATATAGTTCCGTTGTTAAACTTAGCTTTGGCAATTATTTCATCTATTCAACTATATTTGTGACCGATTTGGTTATCTATGGTAAATTAACGTGCATAAGTTATAAAACTATTATTTTGGAGTTATATACATATGGTAATGCAAGTTAGCATATTTTTCTGTATGTTATTCAAATTATTCAGGTTTTGATTATTATTTTAGTTTTGTGTAAGAAAGTCAGGATATAGAATTTTTATTTGATATTTTTGAAAAATAAAGATTTGAATTAAATAAAGAATCCTTTACGATAATATTAGTAAACAATAAAAGAATTTGAATTGTTTTAGTCAAAGGAGTATTATATTTTAAAGAATATATTTTAATTGTTGTTTCGTTGAAAATTAAAGAAAAGAAAAAAGCCATTTATTTTACTGAATTAACCCTTGATCATTGAAACATATTATTTTAATTTATAGGTTATTGAATATTTTGACGGGTTTTAAGTAAATAAGATATATATTAAAATAGTTGTTGACATTTGAAAACTTGCCGGTTGACGCCATTTTAGTTTCACCGGTTGACGCCATTTTGAATTCACTGACCGACGCCATTTTGAATTAACTGACCAGTGACTGGGACAGTTAATAATCGTAATATATTGCAACGAACCTGAAGACAGTTATAATTGATCGAGACATTGAATATTAAGTGACAGTTAATGAAATAAATCAGACTTATAGTTTTATAAACATAAACTTAATTGAGACTTTGATTTAATTGTCTTACGTTTTAGGACTTGATAACTTAACTTTGAAAATAGTTTAGAGTGACTTTACATTTTGAGAATCCACATTGATTGGGACTTTGACATTTCAAATGAACTTTGTACTTGACTTGATTTTGGACTTCGATGTTTTTGGAATCAACTTACAGTTTGGACAGTTTAAATTTACTTAAATTACTTTTAATAATTTGGACTTTTCTTGGGAATTTACGTTCGATTAACTCACGACTTTTGATACTTTAGCAATCGACTTACACTTGCATAGATGGAAATTAGCTTTGAAGGTTTTAGTCTGTTGCAATCGTAACTCTTCGGTTTTGCATAAGTAGTCTGGTTTTCGATCACATAAAATTGATCGAGCTTTTGATATTGGACAGTACACATTAACTTGTATTTAATTAAGAATAACTGGTTTATATTAACAATACTTTGATTTTGGGAACCAAACTTTTTCCTAACCTGGACTTTTATTGTGAGTTTGAACATTTAAGTGCTTGGATAGTCGAAATATTTTTAGTTGAATTGAAACAAATACTTTTTAACAACCGGGTATTTTAACTTGTTTTGAAATCGGAATTCGGAATTATACTTGAATGCTTTGAGTTTATTTTAATAATTTCAAATTTGAATTTGTGGATAACTTTGAACAAGGCCATTGAGATTGGACTTTAGAAATCTTGATGCTTGATTGTAATTGTTTAGCTTTGAGGTCGGATATTATACCAATAGTTATTATTTTGGAATTTGGTATAACTAGTTTAGTTTATACTAAGATAGAACTCTGAAGTTTATTGAAGTTTTTCAAGTGACATTTCGACAACACACTTTTGGAAATACTATTGAAGTAACTTGAGTAATTGATATTTCGTTTAAACGGTAAATTAACAGAGATACTTTTATGAAATCATTACGAAGTTTAAATATACGAATGGTTTGATTGTAACTTTAGGATTTGTTGAAGTTCTCTAGGTCCAACCTTGAAGTGAACATCTCTGAAAATACTAACTACAGAAACTACTTTACTCAGGCTAGTTACTAAAGGATAAAGATTTAATACGCTTCATTTATTTTATTTAATAAATTGATAAGTAAGTTGATAAGAAATTTAGACACAACGCATTGTTCAGTTCAGTTTATTTATTTGACCACTATACGATCGATAAGTTTAGATATCTTGGTGGTGTAGGTATTCAACATATATCTGCACTACCACAACGTGATGAATCTTAATGCGCGAGCAAGCTACGACCTGGGCACTGCCACAGTATAGAAAATAGTATGGTTTTGTTAACCAGTGCTTCGTGATAATATACTACTATATATATATATATATATATATATATTATATTATATATTATAATAGTTATCAATATCATTGATTTTATTTTCAGTCTTGTGTAGAACATCATTCTAACTATGGGAGTGAACTTGCAGCCTTTTTTATTAGAAGACATTCTACAACGAGAATGGTCGGCAATATTAGGAATTTTATATTTTCTTTAGTTTTTATTTAATGTGATTTTAAGTTTTTATATTTTTTTTTATTCAGTTAATAGACGCAAAAAAATGATTTATTTTGAGATGACTCTTTTAAAGAAAATAAATATGTGAAAAAGTTTTAAAGGAAATGACAATTGAAAAATGAGTATGTTTAATAAATAGTAGTAATAAAAACGAGTTTAGTTAAGGAGAGGATTAATTATTAAAGGGGGAATATGTTATATTTTGTAATAAAAAAAGATAGAAAAAGTTTGTTTTTTTTTAAAGTCTTTTCTTATATATTTAAGAAAGAATGTGGTATTCAGGGCCCTCCACCCAATCTATAGTAATATAGTATATTATATATATATATATATATTATATATTATATTATTATATATATATCATATATATAATATTATATATATTATATATATATTAATAATATTATATATATATTATATACTATATAATATTATATTATATATTCATAGACCCATTTTAAGGGTAAAAGTATAGGTACAGCAAAATACTTATATAGGTATAGTACTGAAAAAATTGTTGTCATAGTGGATAATATCTTTAATATGTGGTTGAGCTCCTTTTTTTTTTATTACAGTATTTATTTTATTTTTATACCAGCATGCATTCAGTGATGGGAATTTAATTAATCCATTAATTTGCCCAGGAAATAATATTTAAAAATAGCAAATAAAACTGGTTATAAAATAAAATGTAATTGTATTGAAGAAATTAATGAATTATCAACAGGAGCGATGCTATATAATCATACTAAAATGTGTATAAATTTCCATTGGGAGTTGGATTGGAATTCATTTAAAAATAGCCGACTCTAAGTCCGATCGGAAGTCGGTTGTTTAAATAATACTCTGAGTCGGAGTCGGAGTTCGTTTATTTTTTTCGATCTACCCATCTCCTGATATATATAATATATTATAATTATAATTATATATATATGTATATAGTATATAATGTACTATATATATATATATATATATATTATATATATATATATCTAATATATTATATAATAAGTATATATATTATAAGTCTTATATATATATTTATATAATATATATATATATTTATATAGTATATATATAGCTATATAGCTATATATATATATATATATTATAATATACTTATATATAATTATATATATATATAATATATTATATATATATATATTTATATATATATACTTATATATATATAATATATATATTAGTATAATTATAATATATATATATTTTGATTTTAATTGAATTTAATGAGTATCTTATTTACCAATATTTTTTGAGATATTTGAAGTAAGAAAAACTTTACAATATACTGTAGTATGTAATATCACGTGTATGAATACTACACAAGGATACTATTATATTTTGTAAGATGGGCTATGGTTTATGTAAAATAAATCTCTTCCAGCAAATTTTTTTTAATTATCTAAGTGCATTTTGTCTATAGTCTATAAAAAATGTTCTAATTCCGGCCAGCGCGGACTGGAATTCCGGTACACCTCTAATTAAATAAATAAATAAATATATATATACTAGGTTATTTATGTTAATATATAAATATATACTATATATAATATATATAATATATAATATATATAGTATGATATATTAATATATATATATATATATATATATATATATATATATTATAATTAATCTATTAAACTTTACCGATTCGGAGTGAGGTTCGAAGCATACACAAAATTGAGAAGTCGAAGAAATCATGACACAAAACTGAAAAGGAAGCCCACCGGCTTTACCTGTCCTTCCATAACCCTTAAGTGAAAACTTTGTTGTATGCCATAAAATCTACCAAGGTTTCAACAGAAACTGTGACAGACCTCACTGTTGGTATCTTCGTCAATGGAGGTACATCCCCTGGCAAAGCCCCACAAGCATACCCTTCAAAACTCCACTATCATCTTTAATACACTTTTTATTCTCGCTCTGCCAAATTTCACAATTTCCTCCTTAAGACATTTCTTTACTACTCAATCCACTTTTGCTTCAGTCTCACCAGTCACTATTTCAACACACCCACCAATAGTACATCCACTGACTCCCAGACTATCATCCCATACCTTTCATATGTACAACATCTCAATCTACTCTCGTTTTTTCTTCTTATTTTATACCATTCTGTCACACCCACACAAACACTCCCTATATGTGTTCATTCCCTTTAATTTGCATAATTCTTCTCTACCACCTAACTACGTCTCTAAGATTATCCATCTGAGCACTTTGTACCTTAGATATACCTCTTATTCCAGACATAGTTTCACTACTATAGCATTTAACACGGTAGCCACGATACCCTCATCCTCAATGCATAATCCTATGCATGCTCAAGACTTAGTCCTTACATCCGCCAAGGATTTATTGCACCAGCCACTTTTCCTGACTACACACTGCATCATTCCTTTCACTTTTCACTCCACATATATCTTAAATACTTTAAACTCATATACTTGTCCAATTGCTCACACATGCTATACCCTTCACACTGAGGACTCTCCTCACTCACGGCCAATACTTATCTCCTATCTACATTTCAACTTTCACACTCCTCCTTTTACACACCCAGACAAACCTGTCTACCAATCCTTTCAAACTCTCTTCAGATTCACCACACAAAACCAAATCATTGGCATACAATAAGCAAGGAACCCTGCACTCTCTTTCATTCTACATTATTCAAACACCTTCCCCTGCCACTCCTACCTCTAACTCTTTCATAACCTCATCCATTTACAAATTAAATAACCACTGAAATATAACATATCCCTGCCTTAAACCAATCACTTTTAACTCCATTTATTCTTACATGCTTCACTATCTTCATACTACTTTTGATTCCATTCAGAAGTCTACCATCAGCACCTGCCACAGAGCTTTCCTATTAATACTGTTATATGCTTGTCATACAACCTAAATACAATTTATTCTTCTCCCATTTTCTCAATCATTTCTTTTAATGTATAAATTTGATCTACACATCCTCTACCACTTCTAAATGCACCATGTTCTTCCCTGCAACACTCAAACTAATTCCCCTATAGGAGGAAGGCTTGAAGGTTAGAAGGAGAGTAAGAGGAAATACTCATAGAATAAATGATAGGGATGGTGCTTTCGTAATTGGACGAATGAATATGCCGGATTGTGAGGAACACTTCAAAATCTGCATAACATGCAAGTATCGAAGAGTGATAGTGATATGCGTGGTTTGATGTGCATGAGAAGATAAAGGTATTTTGGGTTGAGTAATGGTAGAGTGGAAATTTGAAGATGGTAAATACTGCATGTATGATGATTACTGGTGAAATTATTAAAATGTAGCGAGATGTTGATTGAATTGGATTTTGAAGTTGTAACAAAGCGTTCTGGATATGGGTATAGTTTCTCGAGGGAGTTGGAGGAGAGCATTAATCTAAGCACCCTTAAAATAAGGGTAAAGAGAATAAGGGTAACTGTAGGAATAAGGGAGATTTATTTTATTGAGTGTTGTTAGGAAGATATATGTTGTATTTGGTCGAAGAGTGCGTCCAGTGACTGAAGAACTGATTGGTTGGAAGACAGGTGGCTTTAGGAAATGGGGTAGAGGATACTATGTGGATCAATCTTTACATTGAAACAACAAATGAGTGAAAAAATCGAATAAGAAGAAATAGAATTGTATTTAGGTTTTATGGATTTGCAACACAGCGTATGTAGGTGTTAACAGGAAGCTCTATGGGGAGGCTCGTAGTGATTAAGTAGGTATGTTGGTGTAAGCTTCGTGAATGGAAACAAAAGTTTGTATACGATAGGTGAACAGTGGTAAAAATAAAGTGAGTTGAAAGGATTGGTTTTAATGATTATATAGCGTGGCGTGAGGCAGGATGTGTTTATGACTCTTTGGTAATCCGTCATTTGGTATAGGGATGGGTATGAAGCATTTGAACGCGTTGGGTATGGAAGGGATGGTGTTCAGACATATGGAGTAAATGACAGAGAGGCGGAGTCCCTACCTTTATATATGGATGATTTGTTTTTGTGTGGTGAATCTGAAGAGAATAGTTTGAGAGGATTTGGGTAAGAGATTGGCAGTGTGTATGGGTGATGAAATAATGTGTAGACCTAAGAGTAAGGTTATTGGTTGTGAGTGAGGACAGTCCTCCTGCCCTCGGTGTGAAGTTATGGTGACACCTGGAACAAATGTCCTGGAGTTTTAAATATTTAGGATATATGTTGAATGAAAGGGAACCGATGAGGAAGTGATGTAGTAGAAAAGTTGTGATGGCAGAAAGGTGGCTGGTGCAATAAATCGTTGGTGAATGTTAAAGGGACTAAGTCTGTAGTGTGCTAGGGTCTTACATGAGGGTTATGTTGTTAACCTGTGTTAATGTATAGGTATGAGACTAATGGTCTGGAATAAGATGTATAGATTTAAAGTATATTTGGTTCAATGATGGACAATCTTTGGGGGTGTTAGTATGTGAAAAATTGATTAAAATGAGGAATGAACATATTAGATGTGGTTGTTTGGTGTGAAGAAAGGTATAAATGAGAGAATAAATGAAAGTATGTTGATGATTCTCCACCATCACAGCCTTCAGCATCTCAAAGTGAATGGTAGCAGATGTATCGTTCTGAGTGTGCTGCGGCAATGACTGGCTGGAGACTGAAGAAAAAAGTGGATTGAGTCAGTAAAGGATGCCGTGGAGAGAAATGTGATTTTGCAGAGCGAGTAGAAAGGTGCATATTGGATGAATGTGGGGTTTTTTGTGAGGAGTATGATTGTGCCCACTTGGGCAAGGGATGAACCAACACATTGAACGAACCGATGTCCATAGTGAAGATCATCGCGTCCTGTGATAGCTCTAGGTGGATTTCTGACTGCAATGTTTTTCACTAAAAAGGTATAAAGGCGCAATGCTGGGATTCTTTGTTGACTTGCAATCATTTCTTCTAATACTTTGTTTTCGCTGTGCATGTCTACGCAGCCTATACCCTTGTCCTTGGAGAGAATTTGGGTTGGACATAAAATAATAATAATAATATAATAATAAATTAATAATAATAAATAATAATTAATATACATAATAATTAATAATGAATAATAACGTAATTTATAAAAATTTAAAATCATTCATTTCCTTAAATTTCTCTTTATAATTTTTAGTAATTTTAATTAATAAGTAAGTATCTTCAAAAACATTGATTTTAAAGAAGTTTTAATATGCGATAGAACATGGTACAAACAACAAAATTCTTAGTACTTTGAAATTTTGAGCCTTAAATTACGATGCGAAAAAACAATCTTTCTCCAGTTTCTGTGTATATATTTTCCTCACTCATCTGCAAAATAATCAGTCAGAATTGACAATGATTGATTGACCCGATAATATTACCTGCTGAATAATCGATTATCGTCCATCACTATTAATAATTATATAATTTGATATATTAATAACTCACAACTTTTCTCATTATGCAAAGTGCTTTACAATAAAACTCGAGTGGATTGGCAATTTATAAAAAAAAAAAAAAAAAAAAAAAATTGTACCACTGATAGCCCTCGCAGTTTTCTGGCAGTGAGCTACAGGGAGTTTGCTAATTTGTAGGTAAAGGGAATATCAATTTTGAACTTGATTCTTCCTATATCAATTGACATCAGTTAGGACCTTTGGCTACCTAATAAACTTAAAAAATTCTGTCAAATGTATGGTTAATTATTTATATTATAGTATGGCAATATGTTAATTATTTGAAAATGGTTTTATTCTTCATCAAACAACCAGAATTGTATTCTTTTGAGAGCGAGATAAAAAAAATTTTTTTTTTGTTATTGCCAACCTGCTTTGATAGACAGTTTCAAAATTTTTTAATTTATGTTAAACCAGTAGATTTGGAACCCAAAAAAGTGAGTTTGAAATATACAGTCACTTAAGAAGCGTCAAATGGATGCGATCCATCTGAGGACAAACATTCAAGACAATCTGATTCTTGTCTCTCTAGCCTCTTGATTTCAAATGAATTAAAGTCTAATTAATCGTGCTTTGATTATTAAAATAGGTTCATTCCTCATCTATCCTTCTCATTTTCGCTACAGACATTCTATAACTGCTGTAGTTGACCATCATCGTTCACCCTTTAAAATTATTGATAGTGGTGTCCCTGAGGGTTCAATTATATCCACAACTCTTCTCTATTTCATTAATGATCATCTATCTCCCAAATCGAATAACTACTCATGCCTACGACTCCACTATTCACTGCTCCATTCAATTCAACAAGAGTTCCCACTGAAAAGTAAATAGCCAATGATAGTAAGGTGGCCTTGAAACAAATGACCTCCGATTTTTCTCATGTCAATAGTTGGCTTCAATACCTCAAAAACTAGGTTCCTTCATCCATCAACTTGGCATAATCCTCCTCACATCTACAACATCTAAAACACAAAGTCAATCCTCTTCCGATCCTAATACACTTAACGTTTCCTTTTATTGTGAATTTTCTTGGAAGGATCACATTATCTCTCTCATTAAATAAGACTTTAATAGGTTGAGCTTTTTAATTCATCATCAAACCTGTTTGTTCTTGTATGGAAAATGCACTACATATCAGGGTGGTTTCACACATACAGCTCTCCTTAAAAGTGTGGAGTCAATGGCTTTTCGACTTAACAACTCTCTACTTCTCACTGATTCTCTACAATCTCTTTCTGGTCACTGAATTTTGTAACTCTCTCCTTTTACAGACTTTTACTCTCTGTCCCAGATTAAACTGCTATGCTCATTCTTACATATTCTACTGGTAAAATCTAGAACATTTTTCCTTATTTTGTCAGTCTTCGATTTGATTCTGGTTTCATTTTTTTTTTTATCAGTGAATAAAAGAAATCAAATTATTACAATCACAAAATTTTCCCTTACTCTCCAAAACATTAATTAGCGAAAAAGAAAAAATTAAGAAACTTTCTCTTCTCTTCCATTTTGTTTTTCTTCAAAATAAAATTTAAATGATTAATTTGGGAGCTTTAAAATAGCAAACCCAAAGTTCTAACTATTATTAAGTAAAGTTTAAAAGAAGAAAACTATAAGTAAATTCATTCCCTCTCGAGTTGAAAAGGGTGTCAATTTGACTGACTACATAACAGAGATGCATTTCTGGTAGTCGAATTAAATATAACATGTCTTAACTAAGACAATCTATTAATATTAGAAGATATAGCTCAACAAATTTTAAATATACTGGTGCACAAAAGTGACGGCATAGCTATTGATATGTCGAGGGTGGGGAAAACAGTTCTTGCTTTTTAAATTACAATTTATACTGCAAGCAGATAAATAAAAAAAAAATGTTTATTTCTTTATTACCTATTTGGTCATATATCATTATCCTGATGTTTCCAATATTAGTAATTCTGACTGTTTGTTCAGTTTCACATCTTTCAAATCACTTTATGCTTTGTAGTTCTTGAAGAATAATTTAGTTGAACAAGCAGGATAAATATGGATTTCTTTGACTTATATTGTCTGACATAGCTTTAAAATCTGATAATATATTTTAAAACAAATGCTTAAAATTGTTTACATAATATATTGTTCATTTTATCGTAATATTCATCTTTATTGTAGCTTTCTATACTGTTAGGCTATTAACTTGAATACTACATAGGTTTAATATACGCAGAGCTCTAGCAATGACTAAAATATTTGCAAGTCATTCAGAATGCTGTTTAACATACGAGCTTTAAGGTGCTGTTCCGTAACCAAAATTAAAGGGGAAATTCTTTGTGAAATATATTAAAGTTTACCAATATTAAAACAATGCGACAATCAACGCCCCTCGAACTTTATAGAAAAAAGCGAATTGGAAATCCAGGAGAAAGAAGACAGGTCTGGAATAGAAGTAACCAATTCCCTCCCCCTTCCAGACACTTCCCAAATGTTATCAAACATCATACTCAGTTAACTCCAAAGAGAGATTTAGCATAGCCAATAACAGCATAAGTCCAAGCCAAGCACATTATTCACTCAAAATATCTTAGAGCTGCATAAAATCCCATGGAACAAAAATAAAAAAAAAAAAAAAAAAAAAAAAAAAAAAAAAAAATAGCTGCCAGTTTTTTTTTTTTTTTAAATTTTGCTGTTATTACGTTCACTGAGATATTCTTGAAAAAATTATTTAAGATTAAAAATATAACTTTTTTTGTTTCATTTATAGATGGCTTTGGGAGATGGTGGAGGTTGAGAAGGTGAAGTGTGGATTTCGTACTTTTCACATATTTTTTGAAATAAATGTGCAAAGGATGGGTCCTTAAATCAACCTTGAGGCCCACTCAGTTTTTTTTAAAAAGAAACCCATGGGTAAAATTCCAAACTTTGAGAGGTTTTAACTTTTTTTCCTGAAGAGATAAATGCATTTTTTTTTTATTCTTCATTACTATTTTTTTTTAGTCTATGCTTGTATTTTTTATAAAAATCTTTCTTGAGACCCTTATTGTAAACAATTACAAAGCCTAAAATGAAAAGAAATAAACCTTCAAAAACAAGTTAAAAATTTAACAAGCTTGAATATAGCTTAGCTTGCTAAGGTTATATGAAAATTATAAAGTAGGCCTACCTTTATACCTGGTCTGGGAAAGTTTATTAAATTATCAAATTATATTAACTAATTGCTAAAGATTGCAGAAAGCAGGCAGGAAATTATATTTAATATCTTTAATGTTATATCACACAGTATACTGTAAATCTCCTAACTAAGCTGCTTGGTATCCTAACACTGGACCACCTGGTCCAATACTCAACTAAAATATATTAGCTGTAAAAATTAATATAAATTAATTAATATTTTTCTTATATAAAAATCACAGCTATACCTTAAAAAAGATAATGCTGCAAAAATATGAATGACTTAAAGTCTTTAAGGAAAAGTACAGGATGTCAAAAGTTTAAAAGTTTCTATAAAAATTTGTGCTTTGCTCATTTTTTGGTGCCATTTCTAGTTCAGTTATGATAAAATTTGATTAATATACATAGATTTTTCTCTGTGTATACCTAACCAAACATATCATAACCTCAACTAATAGGCCAGAGTGAGTGATATCGTGGATAGTAGATAGAGTTGATCTACAAATGTTTATCAGATGTGATTGTGCAATGTGGGTATAAATGATATAGGACATAGAAGTCAGAAGAATAATAACAGATTATAGGAGATTGATTTCAGAAGATGCTAAGCTATTAGATAAGAAGTGCATGAATTTCTCTGGATTTTACCTAGGTTGGTGCAGGTCAGAATGGGAGTAAGGGCTTTAGATGTAAATGAAAAGGGTTAGGAAATTATGTTTTTCAAGAAATATTAGGTTTTTGATTTTGGAGAGAATTTCTGGATAAAGATTTTTTTGCAGCAGATAGAGTTCACTTGATTCGTAAAGGTGTTGGGCTTTTCAGTACCAGTTTGGAAATTTGTTTAGCAAAAAACTAGGTAAAAGTTGGAGTGATGCTAAAATCTGGTATATGATAATAGCAATGGTAAACTGTAATATGGTGAGATAAATCAAATTAGTGTTGTACAATGTTTCAATATGAGTAATATATATAACAGCATTTTGAAAATCAAATGCTTTTACACAAATGCTCATAGCCTAGAAATAAAAAAGATAGCTGATAGTTATACCATAAAATAAAATCCTATGACATTATTCTGCATAACTGAACATGGTTGAATGAAGAATGATCTGAACTCCTTTCAGGATATGAATAGACAGATAGTTCACTTTATTTATACAGCGAGTGGGAAGAAAGGTGTGGGTGTGGCGCTTTATATTAGAAGCAATATTCATTCTGTATTAATGACTGACTTTCACACTAATCCATGATATTGAATCTGGTGTTGGGTAGATATCCTTTATGTTCAATAAATTCGATATAGAATAGGGGCATTTCTTATAGAACTCCTGGCCATGAGTCAAGAACTTAGACAGAAATTGTGAAAGAAATGAGACAGCATGCCACAGTAAAGAAAAAGGGTATAGTCATAATGGGTGATTTTAATTTTTTCTGTGCATTCAATGGGATTCTTGTCTATTGGAACATAGTAAGTTCTGTATGTTATAAATTATATTAGCTACTAGAATAACTTTTTGAGCCGAGATGTCTTATGAACCACAAGACACATGCACTATTAGACTTAATATTAATTAACGATGAAAAGTATGGTGGATGAGATTAGAATTGAGGAGAATTTAGAATTTAGTGACCATAATATAAGTAGATTTAATATGAATGTAATATCTGGGCCTAAATTTGCAAGCTAATAAGGAAAAAATCTTAGATTTCCCAAATGGCGGATTTTTGAGATATGCTTAATATAACTGACTGGATAAAGATTTAAAGACTAGGGATGGCCGATATCCGGGCATCTATCCGTATCCGCCTATCCGGTCACGTTTTTGACTATTCGGTAATCCGGCCGCGTGAATTTGCATTGTTATCCGGCCGATAACCGATAGTTACTTCCTTAGTAGTTTCTTCGCTCAGTTGGTTGGTGGAAATATTGCATAAATAATTTTGAAAATTATATATATATTATTAATATTTATATTATAATATATAGTATTATATATTATATAATATATGATCATATATATTATATACTATATATATATTATTATATATATTATATATATTAATTTATAGTATTTTATGTTTAACTTTCGATGGTTGGGGTACTACATGTTATAAGTCGTTTAAATTGTTATTTCCCATTATGATTAAATGTCAATACATTTTAGTCTAAATTTGGTGGCGAGCACGTTCATAATTATATTCACTTATAACTTAAGCTTAAGAAATTTTGTTTAAAAGTAAAGAAATAAATTTTTGAATTTTCCAAACTTTTATTCTATGATGCATTTAAGCCTTTCAGTGTTTGTTAATTATTACTTATTTAAAAAAAACTTTAATAAAATACTGAATGCAAAAAATACCTATTTTTCGTGATGCTGCCAGAGGTACCAAGATGGGGGGCAAAATTTGTGGAACTTAAATTTTTGCATTCCACTGAAATTCCAAAATTTTTTTGGTAGTCCTCCTCAATTGCAGAATTGCTCGATAAATTGCGGAAGATATAGCATTCCCGCTAACTGCAGATTCGCAACATTTTTCAAATATCGCGAACGCAATTACTCGATTAGTTGGTACTGGCTCAGCATGCGGAATGCGGAAACATCCTAAATTATGCGGAACCGACCCTTCTGATATTATATTATAAGGTATATATATATAACTATATTATTTATATAATATGAGTATATTATATATATATATACTAATATATAGTACTTATATACTACTAGTATGAGTTATAGTATATATAAGGGTGCTCACGAGTCATGTTACAGTGTTGTAAACGTACGGAATGTTTAAGCATGAAAATGAGAATAAATAAGTTCGAATATTTAATTCATTAAGGAGGATGGAATTGTTACGTTTGTGTCTGCGCACGCGCAATACAAAAACCGCGCGCAAACATGCGAATGTCTAAAATGGATGATATATTTTTTATAGCTTCTGTGAAATGCACCATAAAAATGGTGGTGCTCTCATCTCGACATTTATTGATTACGGTTGATCGTTTCACACATCGTATCCATAAACCACTAGACTCATCCGTAGACATCGTGTGCGTACAAAAGCCGAAACGTGTCAATATGAATAATTAGGATTCAATACATAGGCAATATCCCATAGTATTTAAAAATATCGAACAGCTAACAAAGGAATAAATTAAAATACCTAAATCATACCCTTTTAGATTACATTGATATGACTATGTTAGCCTAATTAAATACGGCCATCGTAATGTGTACAACAACAGCTATCACTTATGGAGTATGTCCATAACTCTAGAATTTGCGTAATAAAAGTGTATGTAGAAACGTATAATCAGAGTGGTTTGTTTAGTCAAGGCCATACATTTGGAACACCACGTGACCAGTATACGCAGGACGAAAGGCGTGACATGTTGGAGGTGTACATACGCAAACTGGAATGCTCGCAGAGCTGCTGCCGAATATGGACAACGTTATCCACATCCACGACCGCCGAGCCACATGGCATTTCCACTAAGTTTAACCGAGCACGTTTACAAGGTACAGGGTCGATAGTTCAACTCCCTCATCACATACGGGAGGGGTGTCGTGTCCGTACTTCCCACATCGCACTGGACTTCTGCTATACCATCCATGATAAATCCAACGTTCTCATTAGTGCAGCTGTTTCGTTCTTTGAATCATCGAAGGAAACATACGACAGATCGATGTTGCATACAACATGATGCCATATAGCCCCATACAGTCACTGGTTTGCATCGTGAGAACCAAAAAGGCGGCTGGGATTCCTAGCTGTCAATGATTGCCTTCTAATGAATATTATTCATTTATTGATAAATATCTTATGGACCGATGAATCTCGCTTTACATTACGGTATGTATAACGGTGGAACTTCAGACATTGGGCGAAAACAAACCCCGTCTAACATTCACTAATAATCACCAGGTTCATACTCAGTCAACGTTTGGTGTGGTATACTCAATAGTAGATTATCGGGCCTAGTTTTGCGAGGGGAAATTTGACAGGCACAGCGTAACTCCCATTCTGCAGACGTCCTTGTGACCATCCTGAGTGATATACCTTTAAGAACATAACGAAGAATATATTACTAATATGGGTGCCCACCACATAATGCAGCTATAGTGACGACTACCTCGACAGAACCTTCCGGGAAGATGGATGGATCAGAAGATCTGGTCCATTTTCATGGCCTGCGCGTTCACCCGACTTAACACTACTGGACTACTTCTGTGGGGAATCTCAACATACACGTGTACGCTGGGTTAAAATGACTCCAGTAACGCCTCGCCGATGATCTTCGCCGTCGAATTAACCAACGGCATGTAGGGGAATCCCACCCGGCGTCACTGACATGTATGCCAATGAACTGGCACAGCAGGCTGAGGCAATGTATTCGCGTGATGAAGCGTCTTCAAACAACAGTTTGTAATACTGTATGTTACAAGTTGAAACGACTGACATCTTTCTTGCATGTTTGTTGGATAAGATTCTAGGTGTAAATTTGTTATGATACTATTTACAACGTTATTACATTACATATATCGATATAGAGCTGTCTTGAATACCATTGTTTTTCTTCAACCTTTTCACATTCACATTTTTTGAAACTATTGTTGGTAACATTGAAGATGTTATGAGTACATCGCGTGGAAACGAAGAACCGTATAAAAAAAATGTCGAGAGGAAGAGCCACCTCAATTTTTATGTGCATTTCATAGTAAGCCATACAAAGTATATCATCTCCATTCAGTACATCACAATGTTTGTTGCTCGTTTTTGTATTTATCGTGTGCCAGTACACAACTACCATATACATCCTCTTAAGAATTAAATAATCGAAACTATATTCCTACACATTTTCATACTTAAACATCCCGTAGGGTGATACACCGCTGTAAAGCAAACTTCGTGATTACTACCTTATCTTATATATATATCTATATATTATATACTATATGTATATATATATATATATATATATATATATATTATATATATATATATATACGCTATAGTATTATATATCTGCGGGGAAAAGGTATAATAGCACAGGACTCCACATAATTTTTCTGAAAAAATTCCAAGTCCAAAATCAATAAATCGATCAAAATATTAATATTACATTATAATATACTAATATAATATTATAGATATATAATATAAATATATGTAATATAAATTATATATATAGACCTATATATTACATATCGATTATATTGAGATGGACTAGAATTTTTTCAGAAAATATGTGGATCCTGTGCTATACCTTTCCATATCGTATATATATAACAGCCTGCGAATATCGACCGGATATCCCGGCCGTTCCGTATCCGGCTATCGGCTAATTGTCACTTATCCGGCCCATCCCTATTACTATTAATCGGTTTTATCAGTGAGAACATTTTAAGCAATTTTAATTGAATATTCGTCAGTATTTAAGATAAAACATAGGGGGTGCAAATAGAAAAACCTGTTTGGTGGAATGAAGATAAGAGATAAAATCAATGAAGCGTAGATGTTTTAAATATTCAAGGGTAGTAATAGGAGGATGATTTAGAAACTTATAGGAAAAATAGAAATGAACTTAACAGTCAATAAGAAAGGCAAAGAAAGAGAGTAAAAGAAATTAAATTTAGCAAGGAATAGTAATAAATACCTGAAAAAAGTTTAGCTTTTATAAATTTATAAGTAAGAATAGGACAATTGTTTTCAATTGGTCCAATTAAAAATTGATGAAAATTTAGTGAGTTCAGATAAGAGTTGGTTAACATTTTCAATGTATTATTATGCATCAGTGTTTACTACTGAAAGATCAGATGATATTTAGATACTAATAGTTCAGGTATGCATGTAAACAAATAGACTACAGAATTTGAATTTGAGAGATTAAAAGAATTAAACATTTACTGATCATATTGACCAAGTAAAGCTGCAGCCATGATGGTATAAGTGCGTAGACATTCTGAAGGAAGGGTAGTACCACATTGCAAAAGGCACTGTAATTTGATTTTTACGCTGATCTATACATTTGTGAGGTACGATGATGAATGGAAAAAATATGTTGTGTTGTGCTCATTTATAAGAAAGGTAGTTAAGAAGGATTTGGAAAATAATAGGTCAGTTAGCTTAACAACTCGGTTGTACAGGTTCTGGAAAAGTTACTGAATGTAGGTCATAATGGAGAAAATGTTAAGATAACAAGGTATTGTATGACTCCAGCACAGTTTCAGAAAGGGTTAGGTCATTTAACAAACTTTTTAGAATTTAAATTGTAATACATTACTGACTGGCATTGATCAAGGATCCATTAATATATATATTTAGACTTTTAGCAAAGCTTTTGATAAGGATCCCCCACATAAGGCTGATGATGTTTATTGCAAGGGTGTATAGTCAAGTGGTCGGCAAACCGCGGCTCACGAGCCACATGCGGGTCTTTGGCCCCTTGAGTGTGGCCTCTTCCACAAAATGTCACGTGCGATTGAAACTTCGAATAATTGTTTTTATTTCCTACTTTTTATATACTTAGTTGGTGTTTATGTCTTTATCTTTTAGGCGAGTGCTCTGAAGCGACTTAATGAGCAAAACCCTTCAGAAAGATTAACTTAAGTTAATACAATTGTACCATATCTTATAGTTTAAGTTATAAAATTTGGCTCTTAAATGGAATTTCATCGTTGTCACTGTTTGATCTTGCTGCTGTGACTAATGAGTTTCGACCACTGGTAATAGGTGGACTGGTACAATGGTTGGATTGAAGAGTGGTTGTGGATATAGAAACAGTGTGTAACAACAATGCAATAATCATCATTGGAAATAGTGAAGAGTTGGTGTCCCACAGGGTCAGTGCTGGAACCACTATTGTTCCTCATCTATATAAATGATTTTTAGACCAGGGACTTAAATGCAAGTTTCTAAGTTTGCAGATGTACCAAAGTGGCAACCTCAGTTAGGAATAGTGAAGGATGTATAAAGCTTCAAATGATCATGATAAACTTCTTGGGTGGCAGATAAGTGGCAAATGATTAATAAATGTAAAAAGTGTAAGGTTCTTCATCCCGAGGTTCCTCAAATAAAAGTTTTAACTACAAATGAATGGGGATTTGCCTCAAGTTTTTAGACCAAGAAAGATTTAGATTTGATTTATAAGCAGCAATTTGAATAGCTAATCAATGTTGGAAGCACAGAACAAAAGCTAATAAGATGCTGGCATAATAAATAAGATGTTGTTTACAAGAGCAAGGTAAGTTATAAGTAAACTGTTAATAGCTATGTAATCCAGTATTAGAGTATTGTGCACAAGTTTTGGCCCTTTATTTAAAGAAAGTCTTAGATATATTCTTAGAGAGAGTGCAACATAGAGCAACAGAGGATGATTTCTGGGTTTGAGGGTAAGTAGGCTATAAGGTGAGCTGAAGGAAGTCAGGAATGTTTTTCCTGAAGAAAGACGATTTCTCTCATAGGGGACTGATACAGTCACAAAAAAATTTACATCTATTGATAATACAGAAACCAATCATCTTCATAGTAGAGACCGGGACAGGTTGACCCAGGGGCATAAGAAAATTAAGAAGAAAGCATGCCATCCTTGATATAAGAAAAGCATTCATTCAGTAATAGGTTGTTAAATTTTGTGAATGGTTTTTGCCACAGGGAATTGTTGAGTGTAACTCAATGCAACAATTTAAAGAAGGACTGGATAGGTATATGGATGTTTTAGTTCATATAATATATTTTGACTAAGCAAATTTGCGGGTTTTTAAGTTACTATATTTATTAAGGTTAATTGCACGTTAATTATAGGCTATTATATGCTGTAGTCGTGGTTAGCAGTCATGAGAGACTTTAGATATAGTTTTTAATTGTAGTTATTGATAAGCCCTCCGGTGCTCTTTGTGCATTTGCATGAACATGATCTAGACTGTGTATTCTGTAGCTATATAGTTTATTGACAAAACCTAGGGTGCTTTGTGGATTTGCATGAGCATGTTGTTTGGTTGATTGGTTCCTCGTTGCTTGATGGGACCAGTTCTTTGATAGGCCATGTGGCTTCTTACTGTCTTTTATTTTCTAATGTTCTTAACAAATCTTAACCTAACCTAACTAGGATGGCGCCAAAACAAGGTCCCTAATTTTTTTGTTTATATGAAGCTATGGAAAATTTAAACTTTGAGAGGCTCTAAACTTTTTTTTCCTAAAAGACTTAAATCATTTTAATTTTTTTAAAGCTTTATTATTATTTTTTTTTAGAATATAGGCTATATATATATATCATCTGATTTTAATTTTTTTTTTTCTTTTATAAGAAAATTCCTAATGGGATTTAACATCTTAGAGAGGCTTTAACTTTTTTTCTAAAGAGAGCACTTCATTTTCATTATTCTTCATATTATTTTTCTTTTATAAGAGTAGATCCTGTGATTTCTATAAAATCGGGGTGCACCCCTCTAACTGATTCTTAAAAAATCGATTTTCTAGAAAAAAAAATTACAGCTCACACAGTTAAAAATTTTCCCATAGCTTTCTTATAAAAAAACTTAGTGCCTTGCTCATTTAAGGCCAATCCTAGTTCAGTTATGTATAATCTTTGTTATAGTAGTACTATAGATTTTTTCTCTGTTATTACCTTACCAAAACATATCATAACCTGAGCTAGAGGAAATGAGACCTACCTGGATGGATCAAAAATATGAAATATATTGGAAGTTTTAACACTTGAGAACTGTAACCTTTTTACTAAGAGACAGTTCACGTCTGTTTTTTTAGTCTATTTTTCTTTTAGAGAGCATTCGTTTCTCAACCGGGTGTTGCGACCCTAAAGGAGGCAGTGAGCGGGTATATAAGGGGGTCGCGAGCGTCACAAAAATCATACATATTTAAATGTACGAAAAAGCTTTATTAATGAATTATAATCAAATTTTACACATTATTTTTTATAAAAGTTAAATACTTTAGTAATTAAACCTATACAGTATGTCATCCTAAGCTCTTTATTAAGGCATTATATATATTATTATAGTATATATATATATATATATATATATTTATTATATTATATATAGTAGTGTTATAGACTATATAGTATATATATTAATATATTATATATATATATAGTATATACTGTATATATTAGATATATATATATATATATTGCTGTATATTTATATTATGTAATATATATAAATAGTATATATAATCTATATATATATATTAGTATTCTAGTACTATATAGATTATAATATATTGGGGTAATTAGTCGTTGCCATCTGGGGGGGGGGGGGGTGGGGGATAGGGGGGGTTTTTTTTTTTGTGGGGTGGGGGGGGGGTGGGGGGGGGGGGGGGGGGGGGGGGTGTGGGGGGGGGGGGGGGAGGGGGGGGTTGCGGGGGGGTGGGGCCGTGTGGGGGGTGGCGGGGCGTGGGGGCGTGGGGGGGGGGGGTTACTACCTTATACGTTTTGCTTTTGAAGGTTCGTGAGCTTAAAAGGTTAAGAAAACGCTGTTTATGAGTTAATCCTGTGATTTTATAATATTGGGGTGATGCATTCTGCCATACTTTGACCAAACAGACAATGCACTTTTATTTAATGGAATTATTATAAAATCGATTATATTTTTTGTCATAGTAGCGCAGAGGGGCTTCACACCCCTTATTTTTTTAATAAAAATCATTTTAATATGCGTACAATTGAAAAAATTTAATAGAATAAAAAAAAAAAAAAAAAAAAAATGGCTGGAAAGGCAAATTAAAGCTCCTCAACTTGTTAAAACTCTTAGACTTTCATTTTGACACCATCTAGTTAGGTCTCTTTAGCCTCTAGTTAGTTATATGTTTGTTAGTATACACATGTAACTATGTATACTGCAACAAATCTTATCATAACTGAAATTAGATGGCCCTAAAAAACACGAGCCGCACTATTTTCTGTTATAAAAGAAAGCCTATGGGAAAATTTAAAAACTTTGAAGAGAGAGAAGTTTTTTCCCAACTTTAAATCATTTTCATTTTTTATGCTTATTTTATTTTTTTAGAGTTATATCCTGTGATTTTTTAATGTTTATATATATATATAATATTATATAGATATATATTATATAATATTATATATTAATATAAATACTATACTATATAGTATATATATATATATATATATATAATATATATATATATATATATATAATGGCTTAATTAAAACATCCAGTGGAGTTTTAAACTTTGAGAGCCTGTAACTTTATTTCGCTAAAAGAGACCACAAAGTTAGTTTATTTTATCTCATATTATTATTTTTTTTTAGTATATTCTGTGATTTTTTATAAAATCGGGGCGAAGCCATCTGCTACTAAAAAAATCTATCATTACATCTTTCTTTCAAAAATATCGATATCTCATAGGATCTCCTTTTGTAAACTTACAATTCTCTAAAAACCACAGTTAGATACGCAACACTAATTTGTTAACTAAATTCACTTGAAAATAAACAGACTATAGTAATAAAATGGAAGAGCAAAAACAAATACAGAACTCTCACTCACGCAACTATCACTACATACCGTATAGGAATGGCCAAAATATCGAACATACTCGAAATATCGTATTTTGCTCGATATATCGATATTTGGGCGATATTTTCTTAGCGATATATCGATATTTCGAATTTTTTTCTTAATAATCGTCATCCGATATTCTTGTCAAAAAAAATTTTTTTTAAAGGCTGGAAAAAAATAAATCTTATCCCCCTCTCCTCCATTTCGTTCTTCGTTCGTCCCCAATGTCGTGAAATAAAATAAACCGAAAAATTGGGGTTTTAGAGATTTTTCTTTCTTTTCGTGGAACCAAAATTAGGGATAGGGGTGGGGGATAACCATGGCCATACCAAGTCATAATTGTCTCTATATCACTATCACTATTCAGTTTTTCCAGTGAACAGTGAATAATGCGAACCCCAATAAAATTTTGAATGATAGTAAAAATGCTTTCCTGCTATGTTTATTGTTAGCAATTGAATATCTTTGCTTAACTGTAA
>JABUQX010017771.1:0-18749 GCA_015478945.1 Trachelipus rathkii
ACAATAATAAATTCCAATTTAATGTCATTTTATAATAAGGCTTGAAACTACGCTAAAGTTGTCAGATTATTATTAGTATATAAGACACAAACATTTGCTGATAAAAGATATAAAATTATATAATGCAATCTCGTAAATAACATGTATAGTATGATTTATAGATAATTAATATATAATAGATACTTATCTAGCTTAATACGCAAATGATTAAGCATAAATTTGGTATAAAATAAACTTAATAAGTTTAAGATACCAAGAAATGTGCGCCAATAATAAGTATTATTATTATATGAGCAAAGAGTTGATTATTATAGCAAATGGCTATGGAATATGTTTATCTGCTACTATCGATCTTAAACTTCTGGCTCGATATGGGAATAATCTATAAATATCCATCAAGTCCTACAAATTGATACACAACTTAGGAAGCCCCAAGAATTTTAATATTTATCTTGATATAGATATTTGCGACCGAAACACATGTCACCAACAGCCTTTTCCCAGAACCATTAGAATAATTCTCATTGAACCTTGGACCTATAATATTCAGCAAGTTATAAAGGATTTGATAAAGTTTAACCTCTCTCAGACAACTAGAGAATATTTATTGGATAACTAGAACCCTCGACGTTGTCTCATACCATAATAAATATCCAACGACAAAAGAGGTTATTAGTGAGATGTGTGGGGTTTGATGGTATAACAATTTAAGATTTTTAGAATAAATAAATATGCCTTTTGTGTGCTGATTGTATATTTTTAATTAGTAGGAAGGAGGTAATAGGTAGAGTGAGAAAGGTAAAGAATGTTAAATTCTGTAGGGTTGTAGATGGAATTACGAGTGAAATGATCAAACGAATGGAGGAAAGATTGTGGTCGAACATACAGATACGGAAAATTTGTAACAAAAGCGTTTATGGAGGGTAATACATAAAGTTACAACTCGAGTATAAGAAAAATGGAGGTAGCTGTATATAAGTAGCATTTATACTAATAAGGGTAGGGGGATATGGGCAACTGGGTAGAACAACTAGTATGGAATTAGTTTATTTGTGTGTTGAGGAAAGGAGTATAAATGCTGGCTTGACTGAGTACTCTTGGGTTGAAATAGTGGGTTCTCGATGGTGCTGAAGAATGGACTGATTTGGCCGAAGAAACTAAGGTAAGCATTAGAATATATAGGTAATAACATAATCAGTTAAGTCGATTGTTGCACACATACTTAAAAAAAAATGTGCCGATGAGAAATTGAGACTGTAAGAATTAATAACTCCCTGTATTTAGGGTTTATGGACTTACAACAGCGTCGAAAATATAGATACGAGACCCTGCCTAATGAATTGGCGCAAGCTCTTGATGTGGGGCTAGCGTGTGTTAAGTCCCGATAAACAGGTGCTGGTGTGTAGGCTTACTGAGAATGGAATCAAAAGTATGTTATAACGATGGCGAAGCAGTATGTAAGAATAAATGGTGGTGAAAGTGATTGTTTTTAATATTAATAGTGGAGTGAGGAAGTGATGTGTTATGTCCCCTTAGTTATTTATTTTTGTAATATGGTGGGGTTATGAAAGAATTAGAGGTAATGGTGGCAGGGGAAGGTTTGAATGATGGAGAATGGAAAGAGAGTGGAGGGTGCTCTGCTTATGTGTAACTGGCGGATTTTGGATTTAGTGTGGCCAATCTGAAGATCGTGAGAGGCATGTGGTAGATTAATTGTAATTTGGGAGGGTGTAGTAAAGGATTGGCTTTAAAAGTAATTTAAGTAGCATATAAAGAAAGGTATAAATGCATAGTTTATAGTGAGGGAGGAACGAGAAATTCTGTCGGTGTAGAAACGTACAATATTGGATGGTGTAAGTATCCTTTTGGGATATATATAATTACACCGACGCCTTTTAATAAACCAATATAAAATTTTAGGAATACATAATCGTTGTTGATCTTGGCTTGTATATAAAGAAGAGAGACACTGTGTTGTGTATAATGGTCATGATAATGCAGTATTAGTTATATAAACGTTTGTTGTAATAGCAGGATAGGAGATTACCTCAACAAGGCGTCTTGGGGCTTGGTGATAAGTGTATTATAATACTCTACTGTGAGGCTCGGCTGGTCAAAGATAGGATATATTAAGCTGTTACCTTTATCTGAAAAATCGTTAGGATTATCTAGCATTAAATGCTCATTTGAATACATATGTTAGTATAGACAAAAATTAATGATGTTATTCTAACTCTGTGCTATATCACAAATGTGTTCAGATGGTAAAAACTCATTAATGTATAATGTGTTAGGGTGTGCAGTATAGATTGATGAACAAACATGAGTGATACCTATTAAGGGAAGTTTTGGTGTTGTTGTGAGGAAGGAGTTAAATGAGAGAATAAACGAGAAAAACACCCTCTGAGATGGTAATTGGATTCATCTGGTAAAGAATGGATAATATGCCAGTTGATTAATAGCGGAATGCATATCGTTGAGTGTCGGCTTTGGAATTGGGCAGGTTGGGAGACCGTAGAAAAAGTGGATTGAGTTAGTAAAGAAATGTTTACGGACACAGTGCATGTGAAAATTTTGGCAGAGGCGCAGAGCGGAATAAAAGGTGTCATAATAGGCCCGAGCGAGATGGCGAAGCTTTTGTGAAGGAGGTATGAGGTTCGATGGGAACTGCACCTGGTTCTATATTACTACACAGGTGGTGTAAACTGTCAGTTATATTCTATATCGTTTTGCACACGAAGTCAACCAAAGGGGATACAAGCGAAAGTCTGTCGCAGTCTTCCGTGAAGCCCATCGAAAACGCGTCACGCCATGTCTTTTTTATATCTTTGACTGAATCGACATTAGGCCCAAATTATTTAATCTGAACGATGTCTAAACGTGAGCTCTCATAACTTTAAGAGTGTTGAAGGGGGTCGGTGGTAGGGAGGGGGGGGGGGGGGGCTAATTTCCTTTTCTTATTACCTTTTCTGTTTTCTCTTCTTGATTTAATTTGTATGTTATTCAGACAATTTTCTCTTTCTTCTACTTCTTCTCCACTTATATCTTGTGGATAATGCCTGCCACGCCGTGGAGCGTAATTATTTACTTATTATATGTTCTTATTGCTTATCCTTTCTCTTATTACTGTATAGTATTTCATATTATCTTATATCTATATACTATATATACTTATTCACATATTATCTTTTCTATTTATATATTCTTATTCTCTTCTTCTCATACTATATATTTACTTTATAGTATTTCTTCTTTTCCCTGTTTACTACTCTCTCTTTATTATCTATTACTAATTATATTCATTATTATCTTTTCATTATTACTTCTTCTACTTATATATATTATATGTATATATTTATGTCTCAGTTTAGATGGTGAGCCCAAGCTGGAACAATTATCCGAGTTTAAATATTAGGATATCAATGTTTGGAATGAACAAGGGACTGATGATGAAGAGTGTAATAGCAAGTTGTGAATGGTGGAAGGAGGCTGGATGTGAATTTAAAATCCGTTGGTGGATTCAAAGGGACTAAGTCTTTAGGAGTGGCAAGACTAATAAGGTTTTTGCCATAGAGTGGGCTCATTGGAGAATCTATAACGTGTCGCTTAATGTTATGGTTGATAGACGCCAACAATCATACCAAATGAAAATTGTGCTTGAAGAAATATGATTTATAACCAGAGGTTTAGTAATCCAAAGGAAGATACCTCAACAGATCAAACATTGGCGAATGTGTTCCGGGATGAGACACATCTCGCCTAGGTAGAAGTGTTGTTCGGATGTCTGATGAATTGAGGATAATGAGAAAATGAACGTATTTGGGAGGTGCGTGTGTGAAGAAAGGAGTGAGCATGAGAGAATAGAGATGTGCGAAAGAGCAATTGAGATGGTTTGGGGTTATGTGGAAGAGGGATGTGACGAGTAGCTCGGCTCGGTTAAGCTGGAGTGTATGTGCGTGGCGTGGGATGGGTGGAGAGTGCCGACAGCTGGGAGCAACATAGATAGAAAATGTATGAACTTCGAGTGCCAGTAACAGGAAATGCCTGGAGCGCAGAGAATAGAATAAAAGCTCGCAGTTCTGGCAATACAGAGAGAGAGAGATTGGCTGTGATAAATAGAAATGAATGGAAGAGTTTATGTGAGCCGGGGATAATAACATGTGATGTAGAGCCGAACCACTGGGCCAAGGGTGAAATACATTGACGAGATGCCATATAGTGAGAGGTCCGTCGCGGTCCCGTGAAGCTCAAGGTTTGATTTTCTGACTGGACGAGTTCTCACTAAAAAGGTATAAAAGGGGGCGGTAAGGCTGGCTTTCTTTTCGACTTGCGTCCATATCTTCTACTACTTTCTCCGTTTACTCTGATGCATAAGTTTACCATCTTACGCACGCCAAGTTTTGGGGAGAGGTGGGTATAATAGTATATATATATATAATATTATATTATATATTAATATATATAATATTATATATATATATATATAAGTATATATATAGATAATATATATATATATATATATATATATATATATATATATATATATATATATATATATATATATTGGTATATATATACCAAGAACAAATTATTAATTTAATTAAGAAACATTTTAGTAATTTCCAACAAAGAATTAGTTCCTACCCAAGTTATTATAAAGAATAATACATACTATTTATTAGTTTTATAACTCATACTAGAGCCTACTAGGGTTGGCCGAAGCACCGGGAGCGGTGCATGAAAAAAAAACATACTGTGTGTTGTGCGGTGCACGCATTCTGAAGCGCTGCGGAAAATTTCACTTTCTCGGCCAACCCTAACTTCTCTACCAACAACATTAAAACAAAACAATGCATCAAAATCAACTTAATTAAACATCAACGACTACAACAACAACAACAACAACAACAATAATAATAATAATAATAATAATAATAATAATAATAATAATAAAATTCTTGAAAATGAACTACAAGATGAAACATTTGCTTTCCCTCTCTCTTTCATCCCATCCACCCCAATAATTTCAGTTCTACTTGGAAAGAAGTTTACCTCTTTCAAGCACCGCCCTCCTTTTCAGTGGTTTTTGACGAACCTCGTGTGTGTGATACCCAAGGGCAGCTTAGGAGTTGTCGTAATCTTTTCGCACTAGGTTCTTCAGTTCACAAATGTTGAATATATATATATATATATATATATATATATATATATATAATTAAATATATATAATATATATATATATATATATATATAAATATATATATATAATATATATATATATAGTATATTAATATATATATATATAAATATATTTATCTATTTATCTAGCCTTTTTTGTCTCCTGATCGACTGCGCAGAGTAAGGTGTGTCGCTACAAGCATGCGGAAAAAGAAAAGCAGTAGGAGAACGTTATGACAAATGTCGAAAAAGAAAGCCCAGCCTTAGACCGCCCCCTCTGTACCATTTAATTAGTGGATAACTCGTCACAGACAGAAATCCACCCTAGAGCTTCATGGGACAACGATGGACCCTCACTAGGTAAATCGGTCATGTAGGGTTCATCCCTTGTCGCAGGTGGGCCCACAAACCATGCCCCATACAAAACCCGGCCATTCTCTCCTATCATGCACCTTTATTCTCGCCTCTGCCAAAACTCACATTTCTCTTCGCAGCAGAACATTGTTCACATCGACTACGGATCCACTTTCTCTTCGGATCTCCCAGAGCGGTTCGTTCCCAACAGCACTTCGACCACTGATAGCATTCCGCTTAACCACGCGACTATCATTCATCCTTTCCAACATGACCAAACCATCTCAACATACTTTTCATTTATTCTCTCATTTACCCTTTCTTCACAACACACAACTCTCTAATAAGTTTCATTCCTCATTTTAATTATTCTCTCACACCTAGCATGCTCCTAAGATTGTGCCATCTGGGCACATTGAACTTTAGATCTATACTATCTTATTCCAGACGATAGTCTACGTACGTATAACAATAACACAGGTAAGCAACATACCCTCATGTATCAAGACCCTAGCCTCACTCAAGACTTAGGTCCCTTTACATTCACCAACGTTTAATTGCAACCAGCAACCTTCCTGCCCATTCACGACTTTTCTTAAGTACACTCTGCCATCTCCGTTCCACTTCTCATCCAACAATACCCTAAATATTTAAACTGCAGACACTTGGTTCCAGCTGCTCACCCAATCCTTAATATAAACTTCACACACTGAGGGACTAGGTCCTCTGCCCACAACCATAACCTTACTCTTATCTACGTTTACTTTCAAACCCTCCTTTTACCACACCCTGCCCAAATCTCTCTAGCCATCCTCTCCCAAACTCTCCTTCAGATTCGCCAACACAAAACCCAAATCATCAGCATCATAATAGGTAGGGCACCCTCCACTCATCTCCATCTCCATCATTCTAAAACCATTTCCTGCCAGCCACACCCACATCTAATTCTTTCATAACCCATCTATTATACAAATTGATAACCAGGAGACATAAACACAAACCCTGCCTCAACTCCGGTATTAATACTAAACCAATCACCCTTGACAACATTTAATTACTTTACGACACGCCTTCACTATCGTCATGACATACTTTTGATTCGCTTACAGAGCCCTAACCAACCAAACACATAATATACTAACACATGCATAAGCTCCCATAATTAACGAACCTATCATAACCGCCCTGTTGCAATCCATAAAACATTAGATACAATTTATTCTTCTTCTACTTATCATATATATATTATTATTATATACCTATCTCTTATATATAACTATTATATTATATATACTATATTATTATACTATATATACTATATCATCATTATACTACTATCATATATACTATTAATAATATATATACTATCTACTACTATACTCTATCATATTTCTTTTCGCAAGACTTGGAGCGCCTAGCGTGCCAACTATACACCTGTACAACAGACACATAGTCACGTACGGCACAAATATGACTCTACACGTCGACAATCGCACAACATAACCCTTCACCATTCCTCTCACTGCTCGCACGCACGTCGCTCGCCAGCTACAACCACACTATCTCGCGCACACGGCGGCTTCAAGAAGACCTGTCATCGAACCCTCACCTCGTGATGCTCCCGCGCTAAATCAGTCTCGGCCTCATTTCTTGGTCATGCCCCCCTTCACAAAACAAAAAAAAACAAAAAAAAAAAAAAAAAAAAAAAAAAAAAAAAAAAAAAAAAAAAAAAAAAAAACCACTCCCTCTCTCTCTATGCCATTCACCTTTCTTCTTGCCTCTGCCAAACTCACTTTCCTTTACGGACTCAATCCACTTTTCCTTCAATCTCACAACCGGTCCGGATTCCCAGCTTTCACCCACCACATAACATCAGATTAAACACACCCATCATCCATCCTTTCCATATTGACAAACCATGGTTAATCACCTCTCGTTTATTCTTTCATTAACGAGTTTCTTTACACCACACAACTCCCTAACACTTTCATTCTTCATATCAACTTCTTCTCATACCAAACACGCCCTAAGAGTGTTCATCTGAACATATTGTAACCTTTGAAATCTATTACTCTAATTTTCATACCTTAGTTTCAGCAACTCTACTAACACAGGTAGCCCCGCGCCAACATATCCTCATGCAGAAACCAAGCCCACTCAAAACTTAGTTCCCTTTCATACACCAAGGATTTAACTGCACCAGCCACCTTCCTATCAATCACCTTATATATATATATATATATATAATATATATATATATATATATATAATATATATATATATATAATATATATAATATAATATATATATATATATTATTACTATATATATATATATACTTATATATATATATATATTATATGTGGGATCGACCGGCTGGGAGACCGAAGAAAAAGTGGATTGAGTCAGTAAGGAATGCATGAAGGAGAGGAATGTGAGTTTGGCAGAGGGCGAGAAGAAAGGTACCTAAACATGATGAATGGGGGATTTGTGAAGGGTATAAGTTGTGGGACTTTAGCCCAGGAGATGAACATCCACACTTAACGAGATACCACAGTGAGCGGCCGTCACAGTTTTGGGGAAGTCTTAGGGTGGATTTCCTCGATTGCGACGATTTCTCAGTAAGGGGTAAATAAACAGGACAGTAAAGGGGGGGGACTTTCTTTTCGCCTTGCCTCATGTTCTTCTACTACCTTTCTATTCCGGTGTATGCTACGTACCTCACTCCTAATCTGGGGATATGAGGAAGATAATAATGATAATGAATAATAACAATATATAATATCATAATAATAATAATAATAATAATACAAAATAATAATATAATATATAATAATATATATATAATATAAAATATATATTATATATATAAATATATATTATATATATATATATATATATATATATTATATATATATAATATATATATATATATCATATATATATTGGTGTCTTTCCTTACCACTCAATGATTTTTTAGATTTCAATGACTTTGATGAGCCTCTTGACTTTGACTCGGGATTTCTGAGCTCTTCATGTAAAACAGAGGTGATGTATGATAAGAAAGAGATTAATAACTTAAAAATAATAATAAAAAAAAAAAATAAAAAAAATAAAAAAAAAAAAAAAAAAAAACAAAAACACCACGAATTAGTGGTGAGCAGTGGTAGTATATAATTTATAGAGATTGGCTAATGCAACAGTGCTGTGAGGTGCAGCACACAATTTCATAGTATTGGTGTGGAGGTTGTAAAAAAATAAATAAATAAAAGTATGGTACAGTGTACTTTCTTGTTCTTGGTGTAAGTGTGGTGTGAAAAGATGAAAAAATGGTGCAGTTTTGGTGATGGTGAACACACCCATCTTCAAAATGCAGTGCAGTTTTGGTATCTATCTCTGTTACAACTCCAGCATTTATCAACTCTCCACAACCAAACGATTCAAAAATTTTTTTTTTAACAAAATAAATTTGTTTTAAAAGCTCCTTTACCATTTTGTCACGGTTTTTACAAGTTTTTCACACAAGATCTGATAATCCTGTAGAACTAATACTCTTTGGTTAAAGAAATGCAGAACTGATTTGAAATAATTTATACCCACAAAAAAAATTGCGAATTTTGATTGATTTTTTTCTTATGAGATCTGGGTTAAAAAGCTATATATAGATATAGATATAATATATTGATGTATTGATATGATATGTTATATATTGATATATATGATGTATTTATATAATATATATATAATATATATATATATATATATATATATATATATATATATATATATATATATATATATATATATAATATATATATATATATATAATATATAATATATATATATATATATATATATATATTATCATATATTATATATATAATATTATATATATATATATATATATATATTGATTGATTTTTTTATTAAGAGATCTGGGTTAAAAAGCATATATATAGGTGAGAGCCGAAAAACTAATGGGGTAGAGTGTTGATGTATTTAAAGATTGAAATTGGGGAATTGAGAGGATTGAAAGAAAAGATTGCTTACAAGGCCGCGGAGAGAAGAGTGGTAAGCCCCCTTAGAGAAATGGAAGAGGAAAATTTATCTTAGAAAACAGAATTTAATATTGTTTTAGTGAATTTCTGCTAAAACTGCTCTGTATGAATAATAACTAAGATTATAATAATAACTAAGATTAATAATAATAATAACTAAGACTAAGACAACTAATAATAACTAAGATTAGAAAAAGAATTGAGAGTTCGTAAATAAATTGCTAGAAAGATAATTATTAGAAGAGAAACAAGATTAGAAATGTAAGGATAAAGAAATTGCGATATTGAAAAGGAGTCTGGTGAAAAGAGCAGAACAAAGGATAGAAAGATGGTATGAGCATGCACTTAATGTTTAATGATAATATATTTTCTAAAAAGGTTTTCATGTCAGAAGTGGAAAGTGTGAAAGCTAATAGGGGAAGGGGCAGAACTAAAATTTAATATACAGTTTAGGGTTATATAGAAAAACAAGCAAAGCGTATGTCTGCGCCCTCTTATATGATCGTGGGGTATTGATGTAGATGCAAGATGTCGTTTAGAATTTAAATAATATGAGCTGTCGGAATACATATTCGCCTCATATCGCTGTCACCGTCGCTCCATCTCCATTCTATCTCTCGCTGCAACTGTCGATTCCGGAGCAGATGAAAAATCTCAGTCATCACTGAGTAATTAGGAGCATGTTCGCGCAGTTTCCTCCTTCATTCCATGCCTCGTTACTGGCAATGTCTCTCTCTTCTTCTAGGCATTAATTCTCTGTTGACGTGCCCAGTGCCATAGGCACATCAAGCCTTCTCTACTCTGGCTAGATCCATGTGCGACCTTTTTTGTTGGGAGAACAATGCATTTTTTAGTTTGTGAGATGCCTGAAATGTAGACCTGCCGTCATCCCCTTCGGTTGATGTATATATAAGTGTCCGACCTCTTCAATAATCTATCATCTACTATAATACTAACTATGCTTGTATATATATATTAGTATATGTTTATATATATATGATACTCTGTTATCTCTATAGTGAGTTTTCCACATTTCTCTTCTCATAGATATATATGTCCAAACGCCATCTGTGCATTCTATTTGCCCTTCTGTCTCTATATATACTGCTCTTCTGTACACTAAATAATAATTATATGTTACCATTAGTTTTTTTCTTAATCACATCTCTCTGTCAAACTTATACTCTAACCCCAAAATAACAGCACACGCTTAGGAGTAATTCGACTCGCCCTAGGAACAAGGATACGTTCTAGACCCTCGATTGAAACTCACACACGCAACAATACAACGATACCTTTTACTAAACATGAGTGTCTCATAGTAACCACCACTCACCGCAGAGAATTGGCTGCAGTATTCGGGTGCCTGTCACTCTCACCCTTTCATCTCACAACACGAGTAAATTTTAGGAAAAACGCATAAAGCTCACTGCTACCAGATCTGGTATACGCTTGTGGGTGGGCCTTATGTCAGTAGGTCGTAATGCAAAATCTGAGCGTGGGATCATTCCAACGCAAGAAGCGCTCCGGATCATATGGAGATTATACGTCAGATTGTCATACTCTCAAAGATCGACTAAGTATGTGCATTTACAAACACACCACGCCGAGGCCGGTATAGGGACTTGATCGAGTGGTTCGGTTTAATAGGTCTGACAATCTGATGATGCGGTGTTGGCTCTTCAATCGGTACCAGAACCCTGCCATGATCTACGATGAGGACCAAGGTTTTGTCACAGGGTCATCCAGAACATCCTGTTGGAGAGACGTATTTATAATTAACAGTTCCTACAATAGTACAATAATTTTATCGGAGACCATACAATGGCAGCGATATACATTCTGCTAGATTCAGTTAGAGATGACGTATGTACATAATTAATAATTATAGTATTACGGAACATATCAAGTGTGTGAACATATTAGTGTGTGGTTTGAAGTCGGATATATTATGTATGGATGTGTAGTGAATTTGATTCGCTCATGTTGCGGAAACGTGTCATATCGACTGTGTACACGAGTGGTGACTACTCCGTGGAGGCCTGCTATAGGTAATATATCCTTGTGGACTTTAACCTTGATTTAACGAGTAATGCGTGATATGCACTAATATGTTGTGGAATGAGGCTCGGTGATACTTGTTTGTGTTTGTGCTAGTTTCTCTCAGGATAAATTACATACCATTATGTTTGAATCGAGCAACGATGTCCATCAGACCGATTGGGTAACACAGTGCTCTTTACGGGACGAGTGCGAGAGTTTGTTGTTACGTCTCTTACGGACACATGGCCGTGCTAGAGATATTTTATCACCGACGACGACGGAGAGGTTTTCGCGCAATTGCCATGTGTTCTGCAGTGCATTCCGTTTGAGTGGGTCTGGTTAATGGTCTTGGGAGGTTCCGGGATCGTCTTTATTCTGGGGACCTTAATCGGAGTTGCAATTCATTTCCCTTATGTGAAGGCACCTTTACTTGCTAGCCCGTAGGTATATATTTCACAAACGCACACTTCTTTCGAACCATATGTCGTGCCATACTGCCATATGTATTTCGGTGACTTTTCCATCCTAATGCATGACAATGTCCGAACTTCAACCCAATAAGGACAACCCTAATGCTGTTTAAAAACTACCTTAGGACGTTTCAATATTACATGCGTTGGCGTGGCAATTATTTCATATATAGTCTCCCCTATTGTGTCACCACAACAGTGATCTTTATCTTATAGTGCTTTAGTCCGTGAATCTGAGACATATTGTGGACTACTGGCTCCTTAAAGTCGGATCGCCAAGCTGCAATCTCTCCCTTCTCCTAAAGAATCCTATCCTCGGACCCCCCTGGATAGGAGCTTGCAAGATCACTCACTTCGCAACGACGTGTGGTAGTCTCTCGTATCCTTCTCAAATCACTGTCCTACAGTGCAATCGCCTCCATACGTCTGCGCGAAGAGTCATTGCTCACTCTCTATGTTACGTGTGTCCAAGGGTTCTAGTCATTCCCTCGTCCTTACTTGCCAGAGCGGGGCCCATACCACTTGGTATTTGAGACAACCAACACCCAATATTCATCCAGCGGTGCGTACGCCAATCTAAATACTGCTTATGACAAAACTCTGTTAGTCGCTTTGTCATTGCCGTCACGAACCTCTCCAGCACTATACACCTCACTTCACCGAGTACCCTCTATTGGATGCATCCTCTGGCGCCTTAAACTTACATATCAAATAACCTACCATCATACGGTTCTGGTGCGAGGTAATCACGCATGCCTATTTTAGTCATTGTTCATAAAGTTCTTTCGTTCGTTCTTCATACCTTTTTCTCATCCTTCTATTGTGTTTTCATCCTCCTTCGCAACACCGACTTACCAACTGCTGTGGATCGCCGTTTATCTTTTACACTCTTCTGAGTCGTGTATGTAGTAGTTATTATCTTTTATAGACTCACCTATTTTGTCGCACACATCCTACTCTCATATACAATTACTCTTCTTCTACCATAATACTACATATTAAGCTCTTTACTGAACTTTCAGCTCACTTAACATGGTCAGTAAGTCATTATAATATTATCACTAGCTATATAGAATCTAGTTCACTATTTATCATACTCACATTTATATTATCATATGCCTATTCAACATTTTATTATTATATTCCACCCTCTTATCCCCTTATATATTAGTATAGTCTACTCATCATTACCTTATATTACTGCAAGTGTAACTACTCTATATCATTAGTAAATAATTGATTATATAAAGACCAACGTATGTGACTAATACTATATTCTAACATATAATATCATATTCTACCTATTTAACCTATATTACCTCTTTACCTATTATAGTATATATATTATATCTACCATAAACATCTTCTACTGATTCTCTCTTCCTCCCTATTACTTTAAGGATACTTATATATTCTCACGACGAGCAGTTCTGCTATTTTATTCGCTCATTGTATCATCAGGCCTCACCAGCCATTATCACAAAATGTTAAAACCATATGTAAATTTTCAACTTTTGCTAATTCGCTCCTCGCGAACTCCGGGAATGCGTATAGAAAATGTTCCTGGGCGTGAAGGACTTTGTTTATTGAACCAAATTACTCACATCTCACAAACTCTTTTGCTATTTAATTGATTACTGAGCTTCTGACTACGTTTTTGCGTTCTTCAAGGTATGTGGCCAGTATTTTGAGCTCACGGAACTCTCGCATTTTAGTCATATTTGACAATCTAGCGTCACTCGTAGTTGTTTCAGTCATATTTTTGGCTGAAATCTCAACTTACTTCGTTCTTGTTTGTTCCCATGGGAAACAAGGGCAACGCTGTAACCGTACACTTGCAATCGTAATTATTCTATGAAAGGAAGAATGACATCCATGTTAAGAGCTATCTAGGTAGTAAACAAAGGAAAGGTTATGTTAGAAAAGCGCAAAAATGAGTAAAGCAGCTAAAGGACTCCCCAATCTCACAGATTAATAATCGAATCAAATTGTATTCATGCTCGGTTTAATATTTCAAATAACAATATTCGTTGTATAAATAAGATACAGAAGAAGTGTCTGACTTTCTTGAGATTTTTGGATTCAGGATTCTTGCTTGTGGACCGACTCATTGATCTTCTGTTTCGTCGTGCACGTTGAAATTCTTGGTTTTTGTACTTTGGGGTAGCGAATAAGTAATACTGGCTTTTTCACAACACTAACGTCATATCTCGCATTAGTATAATACTATATAATATTTAGAATTACAATGTTCTTTTCAAACATATCATTAAGGTAAGACGTTCAAATTAAAGTAATTTCATAGAATTCTATACAACTCTCTATCTATTTATAAACTATTCACATGAGTTTAGTTCTTTCTCTCAGAACTCACAGACGAAATGAGATACAAGACTCATTACACTTGATAAACATGTTTTCCTTCTGCTTTTTTCTGTCGTAGATTTTTAATTATAGACTAATTACGACTTTCAGAGTTACCATAATTTGTGTCTGTCGGCTTCCTCGACCACTAGTTCTATCTCGCATTGCAGGTGGAAGAATATGATCGCATTCATCAGGGTGATTGTCTCAGTAGACTTCGTGATATGTAATGGATAATTCGTTTCTAGCGAATCGGAAACCTTATACTCAACTTGATAGATGATGTTTTATTTGTGTCTATTGTAGTAATAATGCTGTTCGGTCAAAGACTATATTTAAGAAACATTTCTCGGTATAATTTTTTCTCTTTGCTAGTGTGATGTCAATTTCTCCCAACACACCTGGTTAACTTCGCTGTTCCTACCTTTTCCAACTCTTTTAACATGAGACAATTTGTCAACATTATCCGTTAATATCTCTACCGTCTTCAAATCAACGAGTGTCTATGTGGCGAAGTGTCTCTTTCTCTTCTCTCAGAATTGATTGCGTCTGGAGATCATTTTGGACAAACCCTATCCCCTAACCCATTATATCACTTATTCCATCGTACAACGCAAACATGCTCAAAAGGGGACACATACGATGAGACATCCTCAAAATAAATTTAACTCATTCGTGCCCAGAACAGACATTTAAATTTGGCTAACTTCAATATTATCGACGTTCTCTTGACATTACATGTCTCTATCAAAACGTTGCTAAGAGATCTAATGAATGTCTTCTGCCAGTATGCACGCTCTCTCTGTACTGACTCAAATATTATATGTATCTTACGCGCGCATGAACCATCTTAATCGCTATAATACTTCATTATTCTAACTCCTAATTGTATCTACTTGTGCTCTTTACATTACTTTGCTATCGTATATATGAAGAGTAGATCATCTATGATAAGCAGTCTCGCCCAAACTCACTTCGTCTGTCGTCCTCCCTAAGATGAAATCGTTTAATTAATATCTAGTAAGAAGTAGTCTACTTATTATTATCCTTAAACAATGGACAGCTCGCAATGGTAACTCCTAATTAGAATGATGAGATTTGAGACGATTTAATTGAGGTCACTTTCTCATCCTCTTATTAATTTTTATGATTTTCGGGTATTACATCTGTTATTGTAACCATTTAATTGCATGGGATTCAATGAAACATCGTATAATGGAAAACTTATTTGTTTCCTATCATTGATGTTTAATCTTTGTGATATAACTAGGATACGGAATGTAAAGTGACTGTAAGCTGTGTTTTGTTTAAACGTAGTGATCCTAGCTAATGTGTTAATTTTCTGCTCCCAACATTAACGATTTGTAAACGCCATAGTAGCCTTCTTTCTAACTTCGTAGCTGGTAGCCATTCAATCATATTATGAGTATATCACTTACTACCAGTTATATTCATAGTGTTAATTATATAATACATATATTATACCTAATATCTTCCACTTTATCCAAGTCTGTTGATACTTATTATGTGTGTGGGTACTTTTGTGTCTTTTTTACGCTCTTTATTATGATTTAAGTCCTCTTAGTTATTATTTTGTTTATTGAAATATTTATTTCTACTGTGCCGCTCTTTAGTTTAAATATAATATTTTCCTATTCATTCTCAAAAAGTGCTATCATATTTAAATATATATCTTTATAATATAATAATTATTAAATATTTAATTTCCTACTTAAGCTATATATATTACTATTCCTATATATATATATATACTATATATATATCATAATACTTATCCCCTACTACCCCTTACCACCTATATATATCATCACCTATATAAATATATTCTATTTGTATGATAATTATAAAGATAACTTAATGATTTCATATACTATCTTACCACTATATATACTATACATTATATGATACTATTCATTCGGTATGTTTTTACCTTACTATATAATAATAATAAATATTTTTTTATATACTCATATACTCTATTGTCTTCAGTCACTCAATCTACTATACTAATATAATATATATTATATATTCATATCGATATATTATAATATTCCTTCTTTTCTCTCTTTCTTCTCTCTCTTCACATCTTTCCCTCTTTTTATAATGAAGATTGGGGGTAAGGTGCCGTACAAGCATCGGAAAAAGCACGTTAGGAGAAACATGCAACCGTCCGAAAAGAAGCCCCAGCCTTACTCAAGCCCCTTCTCCTCTTTGTACATTAAATTAGTGGCCCTAAGCACTCGTCACACTACCAAGAAAATTCTCTCTCAATCTACCATCTTCATAGGTATCTTTTTATTTTACTTTCTTTCCAGAATATCTTGCTCCGCGTTTCAAACTTTTCTGTCACTTTTCTACAACGGACCCTCACTATGGTAAATGTCAATTGTAAGGGGATTCATACCCTGGCTATCAGCCGATTGGCACCGTCATAACCTTTCTATTCTCTTCGTCCTGCCCTCACTCCGCCACACCTCTTTGCTGCCATCTAACTTCTATTTCCCACCTCTCCCACCGTTTTCCGCGCTTCTACTCTCCTTATTTCGCCCGTTTCCGCTTCAACCATTTCTACGACTAATCAACCACTTTTCTCCTTCAGAACATTCGTTCAATCTTCTGCCTTTCACATCTCCTCTTTTTCTTCGTGTCTCTAGGCTCGCTCTCCAAACTCTCCCTATACATCCGGCTTAACCAACCGCTTACATTATCCCTTTCCCTGACAACCAATATACACACTCTCTTTCATTTACTTTTCTCAATCATCTCTACCCCTTTTCATTCACTACCTATACATAACACCATTCCATTCCTAATACTGTTATTCATCATTTTTTTATTTTCTTCTTCAACCCTCTTAGATGCCCTATGATTGTCAATCTTGCTCCTGCACACATTGCTTTGATCTATCACTTCTATATTCCTATAGACATAGTCTCACTTTAACCCATACTTCACATATCCCCTTCTGGCCTCTTCACAATGTCTCCTTTAACCATATACTGTACAATCATCAATCGTAGTCTAAGGTTCCTTGCCTTTAGTCATCTCTTCTCACACGGTTTATTTTGGATTTTCGCGTTTGCCTTTCTCACGTCCTTTTTTTCACTATCCCTCGCATACCCCTCATACTCCTCTTAACATTGCCTCATCTATTTTTTCTCAACCTTTATGACTTCTATTCTCCTCGTTTTTTTTTCTTCTTTCTACGTAATTCTCCCCCTAACCTTAATCTAGCAACCACCAAATAGTGATCAGATAACCCTACCTGCCCCTCTGAATAATTCTAGTAATCTGCCCCTATTCTTTCTATTTATACACACATAATCCAATATCGCCCTCTTCCCCGATCTCACTCCTCTTCCATGTATACTTAATGCTTTTGTACATTTTCTGAACAGTATCCCCAATTATCATCTTTCTATCAACAACAATTCCTACAGACTTTTCTCCATTATCATTCCTTTCCCTACCCCAAATGGACTATAATTCCCCTCATCTCCTCTCTTCCCACTCCTGCATTCAAAGTCTCCTAATAAACAAATTTTTATTATTTATTCCCGACCTTTTCCCCCACACATTCATTCAAATAATATTTTCTAGACTCTTTGAGGATATAAAGTGTTGTATATTTTTCATTTAACTTGAACGTATGTTATAAAAACAAACAAATCAACATCAACAACATCAATCACAACAACAAATCACGCACAACAACAACAACCAACAACTACACACACAAACGCAGCATTTCAACATAAACAACACCAAAAAAACAACACATCGCAAACAACAAACGCTCAACTTTTAAAAGCAAGCTGATCCAACTATATTGCAACTAAACTGTGCTCAACAGACAAGTACTTTCATCAACCACATACAACTGCATACAGACTGGCAACAACAAACGCGACATTTCAAACACAACAACTATTAGAAATTTATCATTTTATGTTATGTATATACTCAAAAAAACGCTACCTCTATATATGAACAGAAAAATTCTAATATCCACTACACAATAGCTCATAATCAATAGACCAAATAGATCATGAGGTTATGAGGGCTATTGCGCATATAAGTTTTGTATTACTGATTTTACTGAATTTCTCTGATTTTGAAAAAAAATAAAATGCCAATATTTTAAGTTATAAACAAAATAATACACTCTTTTGGAGATATGTTATCAAAATATAGACTTGACAATCATTTATGTTAATAGATCAATAGATTCATAGATCATGGATCGCGATGGAGATAGGAT
>JABUQX010017772.1:0-2500 GCA_015478945.1 Trachelipus rathkii
TATATATCTAGGCCTATACTACAGTCATATATCCTTAAACTAGCTACACTATTAATATATATATAATATATAATATTATTTTAATAATTATATATATCAATAATTAATTAATATTATATATATATTATATAATATATTAATATATAAATATTTATATAAATATATAATTTTATAATAATTTAATTGTTATTATTATTAATAACAATTATCACCAATTTCCTGACATGTGTTGAAGAGTATTGAGAGTAGTTGGCTGGGTGATATAAAAATATAATAAAAAATTAATTAAATCTACCCTTATACTCTTATATTACAAATACCCTATCAATATAGGAGTTATTTCAGCACTACCTTTATGCCACCAAGAATAGGAAAAAAAAAAATATTGATAATTAATATCTTTCATTACGAAATCGAGACCCGCTTTGAGAATATCGGCACATGATTTAACACCTCCAATGCATTAAATTTTAAATTAATTATTCCAATAATTTCTTACATTCTCACCTTATAATATTTTCATTTTTATATCTCTTATAAAACTTATTTCCAACATACTCTCACACACAAAAGGATTTACATAAAGATTGGTCATAAGTAATAAAATGTTCAATAACTATATATCTCCACTAGCAACCAATATTTATGAATGTGCACAAATTAAAATCAGAGTATATAAATGTATATTAAATATGTACTAACATAGTGTTTAGGACGGATGATTTTATATATAAATATGCCACACCGGAGATAAAGAATAATATATTTTGAGATCACTTTGAGCAGAAAACTGCGTATAAAATTATTAAACCAAGTAGTAGTATATTTCAGTTGGGAAATGGTTAAGAATGGTACATTTACTGAGAAAGTATTAGACTTCAGATTATTACTTACTTTTTTCACCAATAAATATATATTAAAAATTTCAAGGCTTATATATATATATATTATATATATTAAATAATATATATAAATATATAAAAATTATATATAATATAAATATAGTAAATAGTACTTAAAATAGAAGTACTCTTCCTTTGATTGAGGAAGATACTTGTTAATACACCTAAATTAAATACACTATTAATAATTAAATAATTATTATATATATATATTATAATAAATAATAACATTATATTATTAATATATTATAATATATATTAATATAAAATATATATAAATATATATTATATATTTATATATATAATATATATTAATTATATATATATTATAATTAGGTTAATATATCTTCGCTAAGTATTATATTAATAAAATAATATATATATTAATATATATATAATAGTATATAATATATATATACATATTATATTTATATAGAATATAATAAAATATTATATATATATTTAAAAATAATAAAAAAAATCTATAATTAAAAATATACCAACATATAGCTGAAGAAAAATATGAATATTTATAACGGTATGAATCAATTATTATACTAATTATAAAATAATGAAATAGGGTAATACTATGAGGAGTAATATATTAATATCAAAATAGATAATATATGTGGTAATATTATATTCATATTAAAAAACATATTTTCATACTATCTATAATCATATATAACTCCAATTTATGTATCTCACATATTCAATTTAAATATTTTCATTTGAGTTAACATAACTTATAGATTTATATTATTTAAGTTATTTAATGATACTCACATATCGTATTTGTACTATCACTCACAATAACGAGGGATGACTATATATCTTTATAGGTATACTGATATATGTATGTATGCGTATGATCTATTATATATCATTCCAAAATATATGTTTATTTAATATACGTTAGAAGGATATATATAATATACTACCTTTCAATAAAGGCTATAAAAGCTACGCAAAGTTATAGTAATAGTATAAAAATAGTAAATATTAATTTATTTCTCTCTAATGAATATAAATAGTATTTAAATGAAAAAACACCCACTCACAAATAAATCAAATAAATAAAAAAAAGTGAGAAAAAATATAATCTGTATATATATTAATATATATTAAAATATATATATAATATATTAATAATATATATCTAATTATATATAATTATAATATATATATAATATTATATTATATAATTATATTATATATTATATATATATATATATATAATATATATATATATATATATAAATATAAATATATATATATATAAATATATATATATATTCATTAATATATTATATAATAATTATATAAATATATTATCATATATTAATATATATAATATATATAAATATATATAATAAATAAATTATATAGTTAAAATATATTATATATATATATATATTAATATAATATTAATATATATAAATATAAATATATTATAAATATAATTATAAAATAAATTATATATAATATATATAACTGTATATATTACAGTTAGACACCACCATACTTTCACCCGTAGCAGAAGCACCCTCATATTATCTAGAAGAAGGGAGGGGTGTGAAACAATTATTTAAGTCTGA
>JABUQX010017772.1:5000-10000 GCA_015478945.1 Trachelipus rathkii
GAGGACTCAAGAGATACATAACAGAAAAATATACAATTAGTACTAATGAACGCATTATATATTTTGTAACTTTAGAAAATAACAACCCTTAATACACTATATTATAAGTCGCTAATTCAAATTCTGGGACACCCTGTATAAGTCAACACATCACCGGCAAATATAAGTCCCTTTATCTATGAGGGAACACATACATTCTAGAAAAGAAATTTGTTTGTTTATGATAAAAATAAACAAATTATTTATTGGAATAAAGAGCTATATGAAACAAAAAAACTTATGGTATATGATTATACTGAAAATATATAATTATTATTGATAATTTATATAAAACACACCTTGATATTTTAAACACTCACAATATAATAATGAGCTGCTCAATATAACTAATCGTAATCTTATTGTTTGCCATGATGTTAATAATAGTTAAGTTTATAATAGTGAAAAGAAGAATGCTGAACAATTTAAAGAATAACCAAAAATGAATAATATAATATATTTTAAATATTTTACGAAACTATATATTTTCATATTAATTAATAAATATAAAATTTATTATTATATATAGCTATATATATAATAAATAAAATTAAAAATATATATATAAACTAAAATATTATATATTATAATATATATATATATAAAATATATAATATATAATACTATATATATATATGATATATAATATAATAATAATATATAATATATATAAAAATAGATTATATAAATAAAAAAATAGGAACTAAACATCTTCCATTATTTAAAGTGATAACAACCATGGACGAACAAATTATTTATCCCTGGATTCATCTTCCTTTATAAGCCTAAAATCCAAAAATAAAAACGAAAAAAAATTCTCAAAATTTTTTCTTTTTTATAGAGCTGATTTATAAAGCCCGATGGTTGATTGACTTGACGTCCCGAAACGAACTATTTAAGTTAACGGAGGTATGAAGGAATCAATCCAACAAACGTTTTGCATGAAGAATGAAGTTCTATGTAAATATATGTATAAAACCGATGTATAAACATCTTTTCGATAATGTGCAATTTATTAATACCTGTTTAATTAATGCCAGATTTGTAGTAACTATATATATAATACGTATAATATATAATAAAATTATAAGTTATTTAATATAATAGAATATATTATATATTATATTATAATATATTATAGTAATATATATATATATATAATATATATATACTATAGATATAAATATATATATAGTCAGACACAGCATCAAAATAGAAAATAATATATTATATTCATATAATACAATATAAAATAATATATAAATACATAAATAAAAAAAAGAAATAAACATTGGGATATCAGCATCCACTAACACTGTTAGAATAACAACACTAATTTATTTTTATTTTTATTTTATATTTCAATTTTGATAGGTCCAGGATTTATATATATTTTTTTTTCAGCAAAGAAACTTATCAAATATTAGATGTCACATATTAAAAAAAAATGTAAAATAAAAAATATTCAAAGGAGACCAACTATATGAGGGATAAATTATAACGGGGGGGCTCCACCCCCGTACACCCCCGAGCCCGTGAGTGGTTGGTTGATAACAAAAAAAGTATAATTATAAAAGTAAAAAAACATGCAAACCCACGTGAGTAATAAAATTATTACAGCAAGCCCAGGATGCACCCTGGCAAAACGTCCGCGGACGACTCACCCCCCTTCGAAGCACTGTAGAGTATAGGCCAATTATCGCGCTCTACAAAACACAGTATAAGAGAAAAATATAATTATACGCCCTACACTCATTTTAATTTTATTGTATCATAGAGGCTATCTTTTCGAAATTTATTAAAATTAAAATTAAAAATCTGACCTCCTGTTCTTGAAAAAAAAAATAAATAAAAAAATAACAAAAGGTTTATTTTTCCTAACTAGAATTCGATGCTGATTCCACTAATGTTTTTTTTTTTTTTTTTGTATCTATCGTAGTTTCATAGATATGGATTGGGTGCTTATTTGTGAGGCCTGGCCATATATATATTTATTTTATTAATAATATATTAAATTATTATATTATATATATTATATATATATAATATATATATTTATTATATATTTATATATATAATATATATATATATATATATATATATATATATATAATATATATATATAGGGGTGTCATCTTATGGTTAAATTACTTCTTTATTTATAATAAGAACGGGAGGTCGGATTTGAACAATTTCTTCACAGGGGGCTCTAATGTTTATTTTACCTAACACTAAGATGTTTTTCCGTTATAAGATTTTTTTTTCATAGTATGGTATGTCGGTTTTTAATATTTTTTTTTCTGCAGACTTACCTCTTCTCATAGACTAGAATCCACTAATACTCTCCAGAAAGTGAAATAAAAGACAAAAAAACTCTCGACATTCCAGGGGATTTTATAACATATGAAATTAATAAAACAGACCCCATTCACACTACGTAACCACGTGAGAATTCATAATACAGAAGGAAAAGAGTCAATATCTAAGAAATTAATATAGTTAGACTCATGAGCTAAAATTTAAAAAAAACTAATATATAATATTCTGATTGAAAGCTCCACTGATTAGGAGGACGAGAATCGTAACATTCGTATCGGAGAAGGGAACCACTTCTCACTATAAACCATAATACCGGTAACAACTCCGTCATCTTATCTTCGTATGAAGTTACTATACTTTTCCGTTCTTATGGTCCAATTATAATTGGAGCAATAATGTATACTCAAAAGTATTATTTAGAATCATTGTTCTCATATTATAAACACATATGAGTTAGTTACTTTTCTTAGAACTTTTTTTGTTACTATATACTTTATTGTCTACTGATAAAAAAAATACACAATAATGGAGATTTTATGAAACGTAAGTGATTATGAATATAAGCCACCCCCGTTGGAAAAGTATAACTCGAAGACAATATAACATGCGCCAAAACTAAGAAACTCATATATAAATTATCTCCAACTGGTTCCATTAACTGAGAGTACTTTTGAGTAGAAATGGCTCGGATTGAGTCTCTATAACGCGATAACGGATATATTACCAGAGAGAATTTCTCTGTATATTTACTCCATTATTTTTATAACGTTTAATGATGTAACAGATATATAACCTTGTACTGCATACTATTGTATAAAGAAATGAAGAAAGAAATTTTTTAAGTCTATGCATAAGGTAAACAATGTTTTTACCTTTTGGCCAATTGTTCGTTTTTAAAATCTGATATAAAGTGGCGATATTTCGATTTTAAAGCTACAACTTTCAGGTAGAACTAACTAATCGAGTTAATAATAGAAAATATAAATTTAGCTAATTATAATAATGTTTAATAGTTATTTAATGTTATCAACTAATATAATCTATAATAATTATTAATATATAAATTATATATATATTAAATAATTAATATATATAAATAATTACATATATACCTCCTAACAACAAGCACATACAATAACTTTAAAAAACTACTAAACTACAGAAAACTATAAACTGTGTAAATTACACTAATTCCTATTTTAATTAAAACACTCCTTATATATTTTTGTATTATTTTTTTTATATTTAAGTTATATATTTTAATATTTATATATTTATTATATATATTCTATTCAATATGATATCCCGTATATAGCTGCCCAGATACATTCCACGGTCATCGTGCAAGATAACTTTGGAATTCACCTCATGTTCAATTAATTCAATAGATACTACTCATTTATTATTTTTATTTAAAACAAAAAATTAATTAAAAAATCAAAAAAACTCACCCACAATGTATAATTTATACTTGTGGTTCGAATTATCCCAGACCTCCTTTAGCTCCCGTTTAAAGATTATTGCCTTAATTAATATATTTGACAGGTAAAGTATTCTAATATAAATTTATTATTTAAGCTAGGTGTAACAATCTAAGAAATGTAAAAATTTAAGGGAAAAAATGTTTTAATAATAAGTTAGTTTTTTATATGGAAAATCAGGCAAAGATAATGTTAAAAAAAGCAGATATCAAAAATCTGACAATGTCCTTCATGACCTTGAGGCGTGACGTAATACAACTTAAAAATGTTGCCAGATTCACAATATAAATATATTATATATATATATATATATATATATATATATATATATATATATATATAATAATATAAATATATAATATATATAATTATATATTATATATATAAAGGTATTACACGGCAAAGTAAGGGGGCTCAAGCCGACGGGGAACATAAGGGGGGACGTTTTTCCATCCTCCGTAGGGGAGGGGCGGAGGAACCCCGCGAAAAAACCAAATACCAAAGAGCGGGGGTTCCGGAGACCCTCCCCGGAGGGGGGAGAAATAGTCCTACCTGTCGTTCACCGGAAGGCCGAGAGACCCAACTCTTTCCAATCTTGCGGTTTACCCTTGGGTATTCCTTTAACTAAAGAATACCCCAAGGGTAAACCGCAAAGATTGGAGAGGTCGGGGTCTCTCGGCCTTCGGGGGAACGACAGGGTAGGACTATTTCCCCCCCTGCGGGGAGGGTCTCCGGAACCCCCGCTCTTGTATTGGGTGTCGCGGGGGGTTCCTCCACCCCTCCCCTACGGGTAAGGAAAACGTCCCCCCCTATGTTCCCCGTCGCTCGAGCCCCCTACTTTGGCTGTAATTACCTTATTAATATATATATATATTATATATATATATGATATATATATATATATAATTATATTATATATATATATAAATATATATATATATATATATATATATATATAATATATTTATATTGTGAAATCTGGCAACATTTTTAAGTTGTATTACGTCACGCCTAATACGTCACGAATAAAAAAAATTTCGGCTGCAAATTCCTCATGATCTAGCTTTTTTTTTATATTATATTTGATTTATTTTCCATATAAAAAACTAACTTAGTATTAAAACATTTTTTCCCTTAAATTTTTACATTTCTTATAATATT
>JABUQX010017772.1:15000-21454 GCA_015478945.1 Trachelipus rathkii
CTGCAAATGTATTAAAATTAAATATAAAATCAAAATTAAGTCCTAACCTATTAAAACTAACCTAGCCTTACTAAACCTAATCTGACCAAATAAACTGAAAATAAATTTAACCTAACTAAAAAAAATTAACAAAAAAAAAAAAAAAAAAAAAATAAAAAAAAAAAAAAAGTTAAAAAAAAAACAACAATCACCTTATTAAACAAATCTTTAAACACTTAAAACCAAAATAAAAAAATGCGATAAAACTAAACCAATAAATTATTAAGGTCAATCAATAAATATTAGGGGAATTGCTTAAGGTTTTAGTGTATTTTCAGATGATTTGAAAAACTGTCTGTCATTTAGACCTGTGCCTATAAATTTATATGAAATTTTGTTGAATTTGGATTCTTGGTTGCTGTGTGTTAAGAAAGAAAATGTTTTAACTTTATACCTATTAAAAAGGTTATAAATATTTTTTGTCATTTGTGTGTATGTGTATCTTGAAATGAAAGAAGTAAATACATATAAATGCATAGGTTAATATTATAAAAATGCCATTATAAGAAAATGTTCATACTTTATATTTATATATATAATATCAACATTTTCAACTTATGTGTATTATAAACTTTTACTACAATATACATTATTAATGAAAAAAATTATCTTTGAACTATAATGATATGGTCCATTTCATATTGATCAGAAGATGATATTAAGTGAAAGAAGGTGCATGATTTCAGGAATATTACCTAGGTAGTATTCAGTCAGGAAATGGGGGAGTAGAGCTTAGTTGTAATGAAGGGTTAGGAAAATTATGTTTTCAGAAATATATAGATTTTTGATTGTGGAGAGAATTTCTGGATAAAGATCTTTTTGCAGCAGATGGATTCACTTGAGTTCATAAAGGTGTTGGGCTTTTCGGTACCGTTTGGAGATTGTTTATCAAAAACTAGTAAAGTTGGTGATGGGCTAAATCTGGATACAAATAATAGCAATGGTAACGGTAATAGGGGTGATATAAATAAAACTAGTGTTGTTACAGTTTCAAATAATGATGAGCAATAAAAATAGCAGCATTTCGAATATCAAATGCTTTTAAACAAATGCTCATAGCCTTAGAAATAAAAAGATGAGCGCTTAGTTATACTATAAATGAGAAATCCTAGACATTATTGCATTAACTGAGAGGCATGGCGTGAATGAAGAAATTACATGAGACTCTTTCAGGAAATATAAATAGAGATATTCACTTTTAGTATACCAGACGTAAGAGCGAAAGAAGGGGGGCACTTTATGTTAAAAGCAATATTCAATCTGTATTAAGACTTGACGTTAAAACTAATCGATGATATTTGAATCAGTTTGGTAGAGATTCTTATGTTTAATAACATCATATAGAATGGGCATTTACAGACCTCCTCCAGATCAAGAATTAGACGCGGAAATGATCGAAAGAATTGAGACAGCATTGCCACAGTAAAAACAAGGTATGTCATAATGCGGTGAGTTTAATTTTCCAGCATTCATGGAATTGCCTTGTCTTATATGGACCATTGAGTTCTGTATTTAACCAATGGTATACTAGATAACTTTTTGAGCCAGATTGTCCATGAGCCCACAAGACATGATGCACTATTAGACTTAATATCAACTAACGATGAAAGTATGGTGGGTGAGGTTAGAGTTGAGGAGAATTTAGGAATTAGTGACCATAATATAATTGAATTTAACACGAATGTGATATCTGGGCCCAAATTGCAACTTAATAAAAGAAAGATCTTAGATTCTGAAATGGCGATTTTACAATATTCGAAGAATGCTTAGTACATGACTGGAAAAGGGTTTAAAGAACCAAAACTGTTTATAGTGGAACATTAAGCAAATTTTAATGGTATTCAGTCAGTATGTTTTAAAGATAACCCATTAGGGTGACAAAGAGAAAACCTGTTTGGTCGGAATAGGGAGAATAAGAGTGAAAATTAATGGCAAAAACGCAGCATGCTTTAAAAATATTCAAGGGTGGTAAAAGAATGATTTACAAAACTATAGGAAAAATGGAAATGAACTTAACCAGCAATAAGAAAAAGGCAAAGAGAGAGGCGGAAATTAATTTAGCAAAGAATAGTAAGACCTGAAGAAGTTTTTTAGTTTTTATAAATTTAAAAAGTAAGAATAGGACAATTGGTCAATTAAAATTGATGAAAAGTATAAGTTCAGATAAGGAGTTGGTTAACATTTTCAATGCTCCTATTTTGCTTCAGTGTTTACTGATGAAAGATTAGATAATAGTTTGGAGACTAATAGTTTTTGTATGCATGCTACAAGTAGACTTACAGAATTTGAATTTGATGTAAGATAGCTAACGTTTACTAGACCTTATTGATCCAAGTTAGAAGCTGCAGGCCCTCGAGTTATATGGAGAATTCTAAAGAGGTAGTACCAGCATTACAAAGGCCTGTATTTGATTTTAAGCATCTATTAAACATTTGTGAGGTACAGAGGACGGAAAATAGCATATCGTTGCGTCCTATTCATAAGAAAGGTAGTAAGGAAGATTTGGGAAATTTGGCCAGTTAGCTTAACATCCCTGGTTGTAAAGGTTCTGGAAAGGTTTGAAAAGGTCATATAGAGAAAATTTAGAAGATAACAAGGTTTTGTATGACTCCCACACGGTTTCAGAAAAGGTAGGTCATGTCAGACAAACCTTTTAGAATTTATGAATACAGACTGACTGTAATTTGACAGAGGAAACCAGTTGATATTATATATTTAAACTTTAGCAAAGCTTTTGATAAGGTCCCACTAAGCTGATGAACGAAGTATTGCAATGTGGTATAGTAGTGGACATAGCGTTGGATTAAAGAAGTGTTGTGGAATAGAAGCTGTGTACAACTTAATGGTAAATAAGATCATCGATGGAAAATATGAAGACTGAGTGTACCCACAGGGATCGAGATGCTGGGCAAAATGTTCTCTATATATAAATTGATATTAGACCAGGGACTAAATGGCAAGCGTGTTAAGTTTGCAGATGATAACCAAAGGTGGCCACCACAGTTAGGAATAGTGAAGGATGTATAAAGATTCCAAATGATCTTGATAAAACTTCTTGGGTGGGCAGAAAAGTGGCAAATGAATTTTTAAACTAGTAAAAAGGTAAGAGTTCTTCCACCTAGGTTACTCAAAAAAAAGTTTTAACTACGATATGAATGGGGATTTGCTTGAGTCTGTGGACCAAGAAAAAAGATTTAGGTGTGATATAAGCGGTAATTTGAAAGTAGCTAATTACGTGTTTGGAAGCAAGGAATAAGCTAATAAGATGCTGGCATAATAAATCGCAATGTTGGTTACAAGAGCAAGGAAGTTAATAAGTAAACTTTATAATAGCTATGTTAGTCCAGTATTAGAGTATTGTGCACAAGTTTGGGCCCCTTATTTCAAAGAAAGACAATTAGATAGTGCCTAGAGGAAGAGTGCAGCGTAGCAGCAACTAGGATGCATTGTCTGGGTTGAAGGGTAAGGAGCTATTAGGAGAGGCTGAGTGGTTAGGAATGTTTTCTAGAAAGGCGATTCTCAGATGGGACATGATACAAGTCTACAGATAATATTACATCTATTGATAATACAGAGGCCAATAAATTCTTCATAGTAGAGCACGGAACGAAACCAGGGGCATAATAAGAAATAAGAAGCAAGGCATTGCCAGGTGATTATAGAAAGAATTCTTTTAGTATAGGTAGGTAAATTTTGGAATGTTTCCACAAGAAGTTGTGAGTTTAATCGACTGCACAATTTAGCAATTCCTAAAAATTCTCTTTGGTGGAGTATCATATAGTATATCTAGACCAGGCCAAATTGCCGCTTTTAAATTACAGAGTTATTAAATATTAAGATTGCATGTTGAACCATAACTTATTGTTAAGGAGTGGATGTTTGCGTATTCATATATCATTTTTTTTTTCTTCTTTTTTACTAAGCCAAATTGGTGGATTTTTAGTTACAGTAATTTGACAATCCCTAGGGTGCTTTGTGGATTTGGCATGAGCATGATTGTTATGTGAGTTCGACTGGGACGTCTCATAGCCCTTGTGCTTCTTACGTTCTCTATATTTTAATATTCATAATGTTGTCCTAATATGGAAATGTATAGTTATAGACCTAATATATAAAAGATCCATTTTCCAGAAAAAAAAAATCAAATCAAATTTTTAAAATTAAACATTAATATTGCATATATGGCTAAATTAATTTTGAATGGAACTTTCATATTATTTTATCAAAGAAATAAGTTGACTTTCTGGTTACTCCCCTGATAATTTATATTGTTCTGGTGTTAAACAAAGCTTTAGCAATCATTTATTTCAACTTTATATACAAGCTTGGACTGAAGCAATATTGTTAATTTACAATTCATAATATATATATATAGATATTTTATATATATATATAATTATTAAATTATATATATATATATATATTATATATCTATATATTATTATAGTATATTATATATTTATAATATATATATATATATATATCAATATCCTATGATGAGGCTTTAAATAAAATTGCACAAAGAAGTCAAATGGATATACATGTTAGGTTTGAAGACTTAACTACTGGTCTAATAACCACTCGTTATCTTACTTCTCAGTTCCTTACCGACACTCGAGCTGAGAATCTTTAGGAAAATCTCAAGCAGGGGCTTGGGTCAGCTGTTGACCTCATTAAAGTGACAAGTATTTCAATGGATGGACCTAATGTCAACTTGAAAATGTTGTCTTTGTTGAAAGCAGAATTAAATACCTGTCCCGAAGCTCCAAGATTGATTGAATTTGGAAGTTGCTCTTTGCATATTGTCCATGGAGCTCTCAAAACTGGTCATAAAGCTACAAATTGTGATTTATTAGAATATTTAAGGGCTTCTTATTATTTATTTAACGATTTTCCAACTAGAAAGGGAACATTCATGAAAATAACAGGCTCTGAAGAGTTTCCTGCTAAATTTTGTTTGACAAGATGGGTTGAAAATGTAAATGCCACAACAACAGCCATTCCATTGCTTCCAAGACTTCGAAAGTACGTGGAAGAAGTTGGAGAATTGAAAAATTCAAAAGTGTTTGGAAAGGTGAAATCATATTTAAAGGATCCATTATTACATGCAAAGTTGGGGTTTTTCCAAGCAGTAGCTCGTCAGTTGGAAGGATTTCTATTGAAGTTTCAGCGTGAAGACCCATTGACACCCTTCTTGTATGATGATCTCTGTCACTTAGTTAAAACTTTAATGAAAAGAATTCTAAAACCGGACATTTATTGTTCAGACGTCAAAGTTTTAATGAAAATTAACTTTAAAGATAAAAAAAAATTCATAAATGCAGAAAATATGGACCTGTATCAAACAGCAAAAGAGGGAATTAGGAATGCACCTCGTAGGCTGCAAACTCCAGAAATTTTAAAATTTAGAGAAGATTGTATGTTATTCTTGCAAATACTTATCCAGAAGTTAGTAGAAAGAAGTCCTCTTACATATTCCATCACAAAGACATTAAGTTGTTTGTCACCGAAGATAATGCTTTCTAATAACTCTGAAAGAATTAATATGTGTGTTAAAAAATTCATTGACATCAAGCGAATTGATGGTTTGACGGCTGATATAATCAAAGAGGATTATGAACTTTTGATATCTAATTCCTATGTCCTTGAACTTCTGAAAAGTTTTGATGAGAAGGAAGATAGACTTGATCAACTTTTCATTGAAATTTTTAAAAAGGTAAACATTCAAAAAGAAACAAAAAACTTTGTAACACTGATTCTTTCTTTATTTCATGGGAATGCTTCTGTACAGAGAGGTTTCTCGACAAACAAACATTGTCTACAAGAAAATTTGCGTGAAGAGTCACTTGTTGCTAAAAGAGTTATTGCTGAAGAAATGAAAAATATTGGAGGGGTTGATTATTGTATTACAAATGAGATGATGTCATACTGCCGCAATGCTTCTTCAGAGTATAAGGCATACTTAAAAAGAAAACTATGTGCCAAAGAAGCAGAAACTCTGGAAGGTGCAAAAAAAAGGAAATTAGCAGCTGAGATTAAAGAGGCTGAAGAAGTTAAGAGAAATATTGTCAAAGAGACCGAAAAACAACTTCATATTTTAGAAGAGAAAATAACTTTTCTTAAACAGTCATAAACTTTTTTTAAGATTAATGTACTTATTTAGTGGGCTTAGTTTAAAATTAAATAATTTTTGTTTGTAATTTGTTTTAGAGAAAAGGAAAAATATTTTTATTTGATTTTAGAGAAAAGAAAATGTGCAAATGTTTTTATATTTTTGTGTACCTTTGTTTTTGTAATTTTTATTTTGAATAAAGTAAAAGAAAAGGGAAAAAATGAAAGCAAAAGCAGGGACCTGGTAAACATATTTGGCAGATATTTAGAAAATTAATTGATTGTGTTCATAACTTTAGCTATT
>JABUQX010017774.1:0-18017 GCA_015478945.1 Trachelipus rathkii
CCCTGAGAGATTCAAACGTCAGACACTGTGTTCAGCTGCTCACCGCATCTTCACTTATCTCAACCGAGGACGGCTTCACACACCACAACCCCCCAACCATATCCTAATTCTTATGTTTACATTCAAACACCTCATTTTACAGACTCCTCAGCCAATCCATCTCTAACCAATCCTGCCGTCAAACACTTCAGATTCAACACACACACAAAACCAAATCATACCGCATATAATAAGGTAGGCACCCCTATCACTCACGACATCCATACTCTCCGATGAAATCTAACACCCACTTCCCATGCACACCACAATACATCATTAACTCTCTTCATAACCCCAGCTCCATAATACAACAAGCATTGATAAACCAAGAGACATAAAACACTCCCTCGCCTACTACCGCTAATAATATTACACACAATTCACTATTTCGACTCACCCATAATTATCTCATAACCAGCGCTCACCATCGTCCATAATACTTTGATTTCACTATCAGAAGCCTACCACCAGTACCTTATATCACTAACACTAATACCTGTAACAGGGCTTCCTTATTAATTACTATCAACTACGCCTGTTGCAAATCTATAAACCTAAATACAATTAATACTTCTTTCTCTCAATTTCTCAATCATTTGTTTCAATGATAAGATTTGATTGATCCACACTTCCCCTACCACTCCTAAAAGCACCTTCTTTGTTCTTCACCAATCAGATCCTCAGTCACTCGACGCACTCTTTCGACACTTATACCAGCCAATAACTATACATTCCCTACAGACACTCAGTAAGACACTCAAATTCCCTCCCATAATTCCTAACCACCAGTTCCCTACCTAATCTCCCCCTTACCCTATTAAGGGTATATTATTGCTTTCTCCGAATCCCTCAGAACTATATCCCCCATAACTCTTTATTCGACGCACTGTTTTCTACTAAAATACCCAGCATATATCTTCCCTCACAACTCAGTAAACTAATTCCCACCCCAAAATTCCTACAGTTCCCTAATGTCCCTTACCCTTATATAGGGGATAAGGATACTATTATTGCTCTCATCCTATCACTCTCGGAACTATACCCCTCCATAAACGCTTTATTAACACACTTCACAAATTCAATTCATCCACATGCGTCGAATGCCGTTTGATCATTCAACCAGTATCATCTCATTCTCATACACCCAACCTCGCCACGACTCTTACCATTCTTAAACTTTCCTCAATCTACCTATTACCTCTCCTTGCTAATGACATCATCCCAAAAATACTATTCCTTCTTGCACCTATCAAACCCACTTAACATTCCTGTTATATATATATGTATATATACTATACTACTATATATTATTATAAATATATACTATATATAATATATATATATAATAATATATATATCATATATTATATATGATAATTATATTATATATATATATACTAAAGTCAAATGTGTTCAGATGGAACAATCTTAGGGTGTGCTAGGTTGAAGAAGAATTAATAAGTGAGGGAATGAGCACTTATAGAGAGTGGTGTGGGTGTAAGAAAGGTAAACGAGAGAATAAAGTGAAAGTACATGGAGATTGTTTGGTCATGTGGCAAGGATGAATGATAGGTCGGTTGGTTAAAGACTGATGTAATATCGTGATGATATTAGTGTGGAAACTGCCCGGTTACGTGGAGATCCCGAAGAAAAAGGTGCGATTGAGGTCAGTAAAACCGAAATGTTTGCCAGGAGAGCAATGTAGTTTTGCAGGACGGAAGAAAAAGGTTGCATGAATAGAAGAAAATGGCGGGGTATTCTTGTAAGGGGATGGTTGTGGCACACCTGGGCCAGGGAATGAACCTACACTTGACGATTTACATAGTGAGGATCCCGTCGCGGTCCCGTGAAAGCTCTAGGGTGGATTTGTCTTCTCATTGCGACGAGTTCTTACTATTAATGGTACAGAGGGCGGTAAAGCTGGCTTTCTTTTCGACTTTTGTCATATTCTCCTACTGGTTTTTTTTTCTGATGCATGTAACGCACCTTATCTCCTCCCAATCTTGAAAAAAAAAGGTAGATGAAGAATATAAATATATATGCTATATATAATTAATATATAATAATATAAATATATATATATAAGATATATATATATATATACATAATAGTATATTTATATATATATATATATAAGCTATATATATATCAAACACACTTAGCAGGAATTTCTTCAATAAATTGAGATTTTGTCATTCTGGATGATAGGCAATATGAATCTAGTTTTTACTTCCTTTTCGGATGACTACGTTTCCTTGTGGCAAAACTAAAGGCAACAGCAAAAGGGCAGCACTTTCTGACGTTTCTGAAAGTGATATTCGTTTGCTTTAAATTTTTCCTATTAAGCAGATGAAAATGATTTGTGAAGTTTTTATTACAAGATGCATTAGCTTTGGAATGTATGTTTTATAGAGGTTGTCAGCGATTATTATACATGGGTTTGTTGGCACACAAGTAATTCAATTTACATGAAGTTTTCATAGAATCATAACCTGGGTCCACTTTCAGAAATATACATTGCTCTCAGCTTTGCAAAACTCCTTCAATGCAGCAGCACTTTAATGGTTCAGGGAGTTTTGTGAAGAAGTTCTTTTGCCAATATTGTCCTAAATCCGACATCTAATGCCGTCATGTATTGCAGTGGTATTAGGCCCTAAATACCTCATCAACCCGAAATCAGCTCTACAAGCCGATAAAGTTATTACTCAAAGCTCTTGACAACCACCTCCCCAACCCCATACTCACAACAGCTCAACACACACTCCAACACCATCATACATAGACCAACATGTGCACTTGTAGAGATCAGGAAGCAATCACTCTTGTCAGAGTAAAAAGCCAACTACCCCGTAATGAGGATAGTTACTCTTAATTGTTGCGTTGATACTAGTCAGGTGCAGAATAAATGGTCAAATTAACATGATGAGCCTACAAGTCAAGTCCGTTCATATTCAGTAGTGTAAAGCAATTGCCTTAGACCACTGGAATTGGCTGGAACATTTCGATGTGGATTTTGCCAATTGCTTTATTATTCATTTCTTTTAGGAACTTACCAACTCAGACTTAAGTAAACAGGGCCATTGTTCAAGGACCTGAGTAGTATGCAAATCCTTTATATCATTTCGTCGATGACCAAAGGACAAATGCCATTTCTCTTGAACTAAATCAGCAGGAGATTCATTTTCCTGTAACCATAATTTCCAATTCTGAGAATGTTCCCCTTCAGAATCTGCCCTTAATGTTTCCTGAAAAAAGAAATGCACATATTATTAACATTTCATTGGGCAGTAATGGCAAGTTCCATAGTAATTTCGTTAACTATTAAACACACCGACGGAGATTCTAAGGCTTAAGAGCCGTTGTTAACTGTTAGAGCAATAACATTTCTTCTCCGCAATTTAATATTTTACCCCTAAACAAGGTATAATTAGGAAAGGTAAAGAAAACTTTTCTTCTCTAGGATCGAACCACCGTATGCTGCCACTGAGAACGATATACTCGACGCTCTACCACTTAGCTATTCTTTAACCCAAAAAGCTAGATTCAGGAACAGCTTTAAGCGAACAAGCTCCCGTCAAGGTGATATCACCATTTTTCACCCTGTCCTTCCCTCGTTCTTAAGACTTTACTCTATAACTTTGCTTCACCGCAATTTCATATCTTCCCACAAAACAAGGAACAATTACGGCAAGGCAAAGAATACTTGCCTCCTCTGGGGTCGAACCACAGCATGTTGCGACTTACAACGATATACTCGACGCTCTACCACTAAGCTATCATCTAATCAAAAAAAGTTAGATTCAAGAACAGCTTTAAGCTAGCGAGCTCCCGTCAAGGCGATATCACAAGGTTTTCACCCTGTCCTTCCTTCATTACACTGTAACATTGCCTCACCACAATTTAATTTTTTACCGTTAGAAGATGGGTTAGTGATAGAGCGTCGAGTATATCGTTCTCAGTAGTAACATGCGGTGGTTTAACCACATAGGAAGCAAGTTTTCTCTACCTTTACCGTAAATGTTCTTTGTTTTGTGGTAAAATATTAAATTTAAATATTATTAAATAATATTAATATTAATATTAAATTTATAACTGCTAACCCACGTTCACAGTTCGTTAGAGGATAAGGAAAACGGGGGATTCCCTTTTACCTTATCATGGTCAGGTGGAAATACACCTACTTTACCAACAGTAAGGGTACGGATTCGAAACCCAGTAGGGGAGGTTAATTTTCCTTATCATTTTACGAACTGTGAGCATGTATTAGCAGTTCTAAATTTGCAACTGATACCCTTGCTACCTGAATCAAACCCTGTGTGACCCTTGACACGAGTGTGAGTAAGGAGATTTGCCGAAGGTCACCTTCTAGGTACTGACATGCTTTATTCTTCTGGGAAGATAGTAATCTTTCTGAAATATTTGGTGGATTTCCTCTTAGCTCTTCGTGGTTAAATGATAACTTAATTGCTTTACCAGCAGCGAGGGTGGGGGTTTGAAACCCAGTAGGGGATGTTAATTTTCCTTATCATTTTATGAACTTTGAACGTTTGTTAGCAGTTCTATATTTGCTACTGATACCATTGCTCCCTGAATCAAACCCTATGTGATCCTCGATCTGAGTGTGGGCGGGTATGTCTGCCAAAGGTCTCTGTCTAATTATATACCGTATAAATATATATATATATATATATAATATAGTATATAATATATATTATATATATATATATTATAATATATATATTATATAATATATATATATATATATATATATATATTATATAATAATATATATATACATAATCATAATACAGCATTATATATATATATATAATATATATATATATATATATATATTATACTATATAATAACACACGTCATCGCTAAGAGTAGATGAAAATCATGAGAGTTGGTGTCCCACCTATATATATATATATTATATATATATATATATATATATATAATATAAAGTATATATATATATATATGCATATCATAAATATATATATATACATATATATATATATATATATATATATATTATATATATATATATATATATATATATATATATATATATATATATAGGTTCATTACAAACTACTAGTTTTAACAGTATATATTTAATATATAATACCAAATATATATTATATAAAAATTATATATATATTATATATTATTAAATATATATATATTATATAATATATATAATATATATATGAATATATATAATATATATTTATTTTAATATATGTATATATATATATATACATATATATAAATATATTATTATATTATATATATATATATATATATATAATATATATATATATATTATATAATATATATATATATATATATATATATATATATTTATAATTATATATTATATATATATTATATATATATATATATATATTATATATATATATATATATATATATATATATATATATATAATATATATAATATATATATATATTATATAATATGTATAATATATATATATATATATATATATATATATATATATATATATTTTATATTTAATATATATATATATATATATATATATATATATATATATATATATATATATATATATATATATATATATATATATATATATATATATATATATATATGTGTGGAGAGAACAAGCTGGGACCAGAACAATCATACCCGACTGTGAGTTGCCTATAGAAAATAATACGTCTAAGATATAAGACTGGTGTTGAAAAGACGTGGTTTGAATGTCTAGTAAGAACAGGCAACCACCTGACACCATCAGGTTTAATACGGAGCAGGTTAGGCCTTCTCCGTAACGGAGGGAGTTAATCACGGGACTCCGTTGGCCTGCTTACTTGATGACACTTCAGTGAGGATTGTGAACTTTTATAATATATAAACATTGTGATAACCATCTACAGATCTTACCCAGATAATGGTTTATTATTATATAGATCGTTCCCGGATCTTTACTCGAAGGTTAATCCGATAGAGTTCTTGAAGATTAAGAATATATCAATAAAGCATCAAAGATCAAAGGATATTGACACACCATAAAAAGTTTTAGCTTTACTTAACTCGCTCAAATAAATAGTGGGATGTTTGTGAAGAATTAATATATAACACAAATCCAACCCCAACAATATAGTAATAATATGATATGAAGTTAAATAGAATATATACTATAATTAGTTAATATACATTGGGAAAATATACAAAGGGTCCAATGTATCAAATATGTACAAGAGCGCAGACAGCTCTGGAATCAGAATCGAGAGTGGAAACCGAACGCTTCCAAATATTGCTCATGCATATGAAGTTAAAGGAGAATCAGAAATTCAGACTCAACCAAGACAAATACACAATGACTTAACTGAGATTGACGGGGAAAATGGGATCCAAAGAAGAGGTATGATTCAGGAATGAATCACAACTATATAAATGGTGAAGAAGAAGAAAAGATTCAGGATTGAATCCCAGCTTTAAAATACTCCAGCGAAGAAGGATTCAGGATTGAATCCCTGCTTAAAATGCCTCGATGAAGAGAGATTCAGGAATGAATCCCAAATTTAGAATACAGCACAAAGCAAGATTCAGGAGGAATCCCAGCTTCGAAATGCAGCAGCAAGTGGTAGGATTCAGGAATGAATCCCAGATTTAAAACCCTGTTAAAAATAAACAGTAATTGGTGTTTGCATCATACTTTCTATTTACATATTTTATAATTAAAGCATGATTACACAGATCTTTGTATGTTAAGAAACCTACCCTGGTAATGTCCAAAAGGGGTTTCTTCAATGGGGACAATAGTGATGTCAATGGATCCTACAAGACAGTAAACTGTAAACAAAGCGTCAAGTTTACTATCTTATATCAATACATAAGGTTATAGTTTTTACATTAAATAGGATTACATAAATTAATTAAGGTTCTTTGTGTGTAATTACTAACCTTGAAAATATATACAATGGTTTTTCAAGGTCTTCGATTGATTCTTTGCTATATTTGAGCACCACTACAGATTTCATAATCATATGCTCCTCAGTTATTATTATTGGTCTTATTTATTTACATATATAATTTTTAACCAATACTCAACAAAATAATATATTCATGAAAGGTTATTACTAGAAAAGAAAATAACATTAGAGTATCATGAAACATTATTAAGGTTGATCATAAATGAAGCCATAAATAAAATCATCGTCCAGGCTGGAGCACAGTCCAGACTGGATCAATGAATAACTTAAACCTTAAATATTACTATGATTAAAAGTTGGATTACCAATTGAGGACACCACTTACGCACGAACCAATATCTCCCTTTATATCCTCCCCACTAATCTAACCCCCCACCTCAATTTTCCACGTCGTTCAAAGAAATGACGGGAGTGAAGAGGCAAAAGAGCATTAGAAAACAGCGTATGAGAAAGGATATCTCAGGACTCCTCAAAATTCTTAACTATAAAATAATTTACAATAATATTTTTACAAATTTTCTAGAACCTATGTGTCCTCTTCAAGAATGAAAGACTTGCCAGCTTCTTTTTCTTTCGTTAACTCTTGCGAATAATATGAAGAAGTCCACTGCTGTTTGTTTGTTTCTGTCATTATCTCCCAGGAATCCCTCCTACCCTAAGCGTAAGCTTGTTACGTAGTACAAACCCTACGTGGGGTCCAGAATAGACTCAGAGTTTTACATGGTGCATTTGAAAGTGTACATCATAGAGGGGTGTGGTTGATTCGAAGGTCCAGAAGAATTGTTATACTGTGGATAGTTCGACCGGGAAGGCTGAACATAAATACTACTATATTCTGGTACATTTTCTGAAGGATAAGTTCTAAGACCTCTAAAATAATCGGATGGGAAAGAAGATGTTGATTGAACTTGTTGTTCAAGAGGTTGAGCTTGGGGAACAATTTCTGCGGGATAATTATAAGATTGAGAAGACGACGAAGATAACACACAATTTTGGGCCATTCTATCAGTTGAATAAGGACGAATGGTTTTTGATGATCTTGGTCGTCTCTTTTTATTTACCTGAGAACGAACTGTAGGAGAGTTATAAGGAACAGTTCTCACAGATATTTTGTTAAGTTTAAATAGATTTCCACATTTATTCATTAGGGATTCTAAGAATAAATGGTTTGGATGTAGACCATCCAACAACAAAGGTGAATTCAAGTTTAAGGTTTCTTTGTTGAGATACTTGCTATGAGGGGTGACATTAAGTACTCCGCCTTTAGCAATGCTTTTATGATATACATCAAGTATGTCGGTTCCTCTGACGATATTTTTCTCCGGCCACTGGTATTTCTCTTCCATAATCGACTCGAACAGGCGATAGCTGTAGATGGAATGCTCCCGCATCATTTCTGGTGAGAGTAAGGATCACCGATGGTAATTTGTACACTGAGGGCCCCAATCACGGATGATGCGTTTCTTATTATAAGCATGTAAGTCTTGGATTGGGGGAATATATAAATAGACCTTAACTTGAGGATTTTCCTTTTTAGCGGCCTCAGTTATTTTTTTCATTACCTCAGGAACCGCTTCTACAGAAAGGTCAACAACAGGCTCGAAGACCGTGGCAATATTTTTGTCGTGATCCTGTAACTCTCTCCGTTTCCAGGCCATGGTGGTTAAGGACCATAAAAATATGGTTTTCACCTCGGGGGTCATTAAGTTTTGAACCCTTACCAGGCACGAAGGTAGTGTGTGGCCCGAAGCATAATCAGATTTCACAGAGATACCATGTTTCAGGTGAAAGTATCTTTTTTGATTTCTGAAGATGGAGACCTCGGAAGAGCCCACTGCTAATAATAATGGCATGATGAATCTTTCTGATACTCTGGGATACCGACAGAGATGTTTCTAATTTTCCCAAGCCGATCAACTCTGAAAAGCATCATATATCCGTCAAAAATTGAGTCATGATAGAATTTCCAATAATAAAAAAAAATCATGCATGAACATTCCCTATACTAAGGTAAATATTTTTATTAACAGAATAACAGTCACGAAGCGAAAAAATGAATTAGAGTAAACTAACTCATTTTTACCTTCTCTATTTTCTCAAATGTACCCAAAAAAAATTTAAAACAAGGGGTAACATTATAAACACTGAGAAATTGACTATTTATTCTAGAGAAAAGAGGGAAGCAAATTTAATTCTATAAAATTTTAAAATTTGATTTTAGAAGAGTGGGATATATTTTTAAATTTCAGTAGTCAGAAAATGGTTTGGCTTGGAAAATTACAATATTTTATTCATTGAAAAACCCGTCATACCTCAGTAATAATGAAACTTTTACTTTCATTATTGTATACTCTATTTTTGAAAAATAAAAATAATACTAGGAAGTCTTTTTCCGGATTATTTTTATTTTTCCACATATTTACAGTTCCATTTGGTCCTATGATTTTGAAGAGAGAGAGTCTACTCATCCAGGCTATTTGCATCTATCATGAGAACGTCTTAGTATCTCCTTCAGGAACCGGGAAAATTCTGCAAAATAATAGTTTAAAGCTCTCCACCCACAACCTGTCCATGAAACATGACAGGGTCGTTGAGCCAAGGAAACCGGTAGATTATATGTTACATATATGTACATATATATATATATACAGTTTCATTATATAATTATATATAATATAATATATATATATATATATATATATAATATATATATATATATATATATATATTATATATATATATATATATATAATATATATATATATATATATATATAATATATATATATATATAATATATATATATATATATATAATATATATATATAGAAATCTTTTTTAGAGGTTTGCGGTTTTCAATGAATATATACATAATAAATATATGTATTTTTTTAAAAAATGTATACTGTATATATTTATACCGTATATATATTTAACCATTTTTGGTTAAAGAAAGTATGTATCTCAGACACAAGACTTTTAGATAGATAGTTGAATATTTTATTATTAAGTCTGCGAATCCATACACGAAGAACCCAGACACACAAAGATCAATTAAGCAAGAATCATTATACTAGGAGGGTTTTTTCGTCTCATAAGTTGAAAATTTTTGACGATCAGGCACACTAGTAAGTAAGCATTCATTTCAAAGACAACTTCGATGAGATGAAGATCATTTTTAGAACCAATAGTTCAGAGGAAGTTATAACTTAAGAATTAAAGAAAAAGATAGGAATAAGATTCTTACTGTCTTAGATTACAAACTTATCTGGTTCATTGTTTAAAGATAAGTTATTTGGCTAAGTATTTTAGATTTATTTTTCAGTCAGTAAGTGAACAACAGAACTTTTTGAGTATTTTAAATTGCAGACATTTTCAAACAGATGAAGCAAAGCCAACCTTTATTCTCCGGGCTTATTTACTTCATCTCAGGAGACAGCAATATGTCATTTTATAACACAGAGAAGAGGTTATAAAAGACTGATCCATAAATTTTATTCATTGCTAGAAGTGACTAGCAGATAGTTATAGTGAATCCCGGCTAAACCATCAGCGTTATTTCCATATATTAACTGTTTATTATTGGTATAATATATGTGAACGTTAGTTTTAAAAACATCAGCAAAAGCTGTTATAACTTCTGGTATTGGCAATTGACCCGGAAGTTTTAATAATCGGAGTCGTTTCTGGACCAACTGACCTTGAAGTTTATATTTTACTGGATGCTTTTGTAATTCTTCGATAAGAACATCTCTTACCTCTAGATGTCTATCTACCGATCCATATAAGAAAAGAGAAAAACATTTATATAACGAGTCCCCTCCTCCGCTGATTTCTATCGGAAAGAACCCAGGAGGAATGAAATCCGAAGATGGATTTTCGGGAACTTCCATATTATCATTTACGGGAGATCGGGAAAGAGCATCGGCAACTATATTTTTAGGGCCCGATATATGACGGATATCAAAGTCATATTCATAGAGCTCCTCCATAGTCCTAGCTAACCTTCCGTCAACCAGACTCATATTTTGTAAATAGATGAGCGGCATATGGTCGGTAAATATAATGAATTTTATACCACGGAGGAAAGGTCTAAGGGATTTGACAGCCCAACGCAAAGCAGTTAGTTCTTTATCAATTACTCCATAATTTCTCTGAGCCCCATTGAAGGTCATAGAAATAAAAGCAATTGGTTTGCGTTCGCCGTCTTGGATTTGGGAAAGGCAAGCACCAGCCCCGAGGTCTGAAGCATCCACATGTAGTTCCATGGGAGAAACCTCCGGACTATAATCAGGGAAACCCAGTAAGTGAGGGTTAACTAGGGCCTTTTTAAGTTGATCGAAGGCCTGCTGACACTCCGGCGTCCATTTAATGGATCTACCACCAGTCTGGCATGATAAAGGCTTACTGATTTGAGAACAATTTGGAATATGTCGCCTATAAAAGTTTACCATTCCCAGAAACTGGCGTAATTGCTTTACCGAAGTGGGGACGGGAAATTCTAAAGCTCCTTTGATATTTTTCTGAAGGGGAAGTATTCCTTTCCGTGATATATGGTGACCCAAGAATTCCTCACTCAGTACGAACACAACCGGGTTTTACGGTTTAAGTTTTGTAACCCGTTTTCTCTATGCAGAAAGGACAACGATCCAAGGTGGTTAGGTGATCATCTATATTTTACTGAGAATGAATAATATCATCTAAGTATACCAAACCTCGGACCATGGTAATCTTCCAAGCCAACATCATACACTTAAAATGTTGCGGACATTCTATACACCAAGAGGGCATTTTTTAAATATTTCGTAACTGTGCAAATGGGGTGGAAAAAGCAGTTTTTTCAACACTCTCGGGTTCCATTGACACTTGATAATAACCGCGGATCAGATCTATTGTTGTAAAATATACATTACCATACATATTATAAATCATATCTATTAGGTTAGGTAACGGGAAGGAATCGGTCTTAGTAACACTATTTAATTTCCGGTAATCGATACATAATCGTAACTTACCGTCAGGTTTTCGGACCGGAACCACAGGAGCTGAATAAGGGGATTTACTAGGTCTAATAATATCCTGCTCCAACAGTTCATGACATTGTTTTTCTATTTCTTGAGCCAAAGGGCCCTGGAAACGACGTACTGGTAATCTCACCGGTCGGCTAGTTTCTACCTCGATAGAGTGGGTGATATTTGTAGCCACTCCAACGTCGTGGTCACCGAAACTGAGAGCTGATTTATGTTTTAATAACACAGAGATTAATCGTTTCTTTTCGAGGTCAGAGATAGGAATATCCGCAAAGCAAAACTACTCCTCCTCCAACTTAGTGGAGGACCATACGTCTGCTTTAAAGTTGATTTCGGAATTCATCGCCTCTACTGGCCTAGTATTAACTTGAAGAAGATCTTCTTCTTCCAGGGAAAACAAGCTACCTACTACAGTACCTTTTCTATAATAGTGAGGTGTATCGGAAGGATTTAATAGAGCGATTCTACACGAGTCTCTCAAGTCCAATACACCCGGGATTGGAACAACAGGTCCCATTGGCTCTGATTGAAAACCTACCAAAGAAGAGATTTCAGATGAAGGACAACTTACATCCACCATCTGACAGGAAAAAGGGGGACAATTAATGGAATTTACCGCGACACATTTATAAAAAGGGATTTTTAGACTCTCATCCCTAGCTATGGAATTTATACAGTCATCAGTTCTATGTACTAATTCCCGCGTAGTTAAGTCTGGGAGAAGGTCATTTTCTTTTAATGCAACAGCTCCCAAAACTAGCGGAGCTGGCATAAATTCCTGGGGAACCACCAACAAAATGACGGGCTTAGACACATAATCACTGTCAGGGAAGTACAAATTACATTCAGTGTAGAAGTCGATAGGTACTGAATGTTCACGAACCAGACCACTGATGGCGTTAACTTTTATATCCACAGAGGGCCGTAAGGGTAAGTTCTTCATGTACGCCTCGGTTATTTCAGTGCTGATTAAACTAATTCCAGCTCCACTGTCTACCATACACCCATAGAAGCCAGAGCTGTTGGGTACCAAAGCGACTGAAACAATCAGAGGGCCCTCCTTGAAAGGAGTACAATGGACTACCATCGTCCTTAAGGGATTTTCTAAGGGTCTATTTATTTCTAATGGAGGTCGTTCGGAGGATTTCTCGGGGATAATTTTAGAAGTTTTAAAATTTTCTGCGCCTCCATCATCATTGACTGAGTCTATCAAAGGGTTATTCTCCACCAGGGGACTCATTTCCGGGGAGACCAGGAGTTTAAAGGAGGATCATACCGTACCTCATCATTCGCGCATGGATTTAAATTTTTACTTGAAGGTAGGGACGGTTCTACTTGCTTGGACGATGGAGACCTGTGATTTGTCGAATGATTTGAAGAATACGACCTGGAATATACTCTTTCTAAGGGAACATTTCTAGGGGAAGAAGGCTCTTTGTAAGGATTATGGGACTGGGGAGGAGCACTGTGTGAACACCTCATCCCAGCGTGAGGCCCACCGCAAAAGGGACAGACTACTTTTCTAATATTCGGGGAAGAAGAGGAAGGAGAATTCCTAGATCGACAGTTGGCCCTGATGTGACCTTTCTTTTTGCAGTAACTGCATACTCCAAGATATTTGTAACACTCCTCCATGGAGTGACCTGTTTTTTCACAGTAGTGACACAGAACATTTCTCCGGTCATCAGCCTTAGGACGGTTCTGTGAATTCGAATTATGGTCAGGACGAACTGTATTATCATGGTTTTTGTAACTATTGGTGGAGTCACGATAGTAGCGACTACCATTATTTCGTTCTGGGGGACTACTTTTATTCTTATGGGCCTGACGATGATTATTTTTGGATTTAGGCTTACGTTGTTCGACTTTGTGATGCAAAACATCAGTCCATCCAGGGAGTGCAGTATTTATCCGGATCACGGATTCCAGAGATTCATCTAGGTCTACTTTCATTTCGGTCTTTCGGGCATAAGTTGATTTGTCGACCTCAATTGGGGTTGATTGGGAAATGGAATTCGGGAAAGCGGTATTCTCGCTGTCTAAAGAGTCCGCAAAATTCACTATATTATTCCATGAAGCTCTACTATAACCGTCCAACTCCTGCATTTTAATATATTGACGGACGAATGTTTCAATATAAGGAGGCAAACTACAAAGAAAAGCTATTCTAAGGGAATCATGATCTCTCATATCGTGTCCATGATATGCTTGACTAGCCAGGCGTTCCAACCGAAGAGCAAACATTTTGATGCTCTCGTTGGGGTATCGATAAGCGGCATGATACTTCTGTATTCTATATTCTTTTTTCTTTCTTTCCTCATCCCGATACCAACATACTATTTTATCACGTACAGAGAAGTATTCACTGTCATCTTTTATGATTTCTCGGTATATATAAAGAAATTTGCCATCTACTGTCGACAATCAGTCTTAACCATTGGGTGAATGGGCATTTGGATAGTGAAAGCTACAGTAGGCCTCAAAATCAGCCAAGTAGACTAAGAGATCTTGTTCTGATTCATATTTAAATTTACCAGTATCTACAACCTTAAGTTTCTGAGAGTTCTTGAGTAACTGGGTAAGAAGCACAATGGCTTCCTCCAGCATGTCAAGCCTCTGTTTCATGTGTGGCCCTGAATACATGGAAGGTTCATCGCTTTCTGGATTACGACGTTCAGAAGGTCGTTGAGATAATCCTTGTGGAAAACAACCAGAATAAGACCTAGGGTCAGTTGAAAACATCTGGTGCTCCGGATATTGATTTAAGGGAATTTGTTCTAGGTGGGGTTGTAGCAACTTATTATATTTTTCGGAGAAGTCAGACTCTCCTCTATTTACAGGTGATAGAGGATATCTATCGCCTCTATCCATGTTGGAATTTCTCAAGAGCGACTTAGGTTGGGTAAAGTAATTTACTGGGGGTTTAGAATTATGAAGAAGATTGGGATTAGGAAGAAGTTTAGGGATTAGAAATAAGATTAGGATTAGGAATAAGATTAGGATTAGAATGAAGATTAGGATTAGAAAGAAATTGATTTTTGGTGTTTTCTACATAACTGGGTGGATTATGAAGAAAAGATTTGAATCGTGGTTGAAATTGGGAAACTAAGGAAGGTTTATAATCACGATAATATAAAGAAGTGGTATTTTTAGGCATTTGCAAGTTATGGGAATCGAAGCCAGAGGGAATACCTTGTCTCGATCATGGAACGTTTCTGGTTTCAGCTTACTGACTGTATCATCTTACTTGGCCAATTGCTTTCACTTATAAATTTATCCTTATGAGTTTTAATCAATAAAAGTAATCAACTTTTCGGAACATAGTGAAAGGTTTGGTCAGAGTTGGAACTAAAGTTAAGTCAAGAGTTGGTAACCAAGGTAATGTCAAGTTTGAAACTTCACCCCTGTTTTATTTTCCACATCTACTCCTACATCATTTCCTAATTATTTTTATTCTGATCATGCACGCAGACTCCTGGTACTAAAACGTGGATCAAAAGCGACAGCTTGCAAGAGATGATCGGAAGTCCAAAGCCTCTTGGCTATCAGAACCGGTGCTTGTTTCCAAGTCTTTTGGTTGAGGTTTTTCTGACATTTTATTTTTCTTTAAGTTCAAAAATAAAGAATTTCAAAAGTATTGGAGGGTTATTACTAACTAACTCTCGAATCTGTCCAATGTAAGTACAAAAAGAAGAAGATTTAATTGAAGAGAACTGAAGAGAATCGATGATTTTCAAAAAATAAATGACGTGTGAGCGAGAGTCAACAAATCCTTGTGCACACCAGCAAGCAGAACTCAAACAAGAGGTCCCGTTTCGGGCGCCACTTAATTATTTATGTGCCGGAGAGAAAGCAACTGGGACCGAAACAAACGTCCCCGACTGTGAGTTGCCCTCTCTCCCCACTAATTCTCGTAGAGTCGAAGGTCGAAGAAAACGAAGATTTCGAAGGTCAAAATAGAAAATAATACGTAGATGAGATTTTTGTGATGTTCTAAAGACGTGGTTTGAATGTCTAGTAAGAACAGGCAACCACCTGACACCATCAGGTTTAATACGGAGCAGGTTAGGCCTTCTCCGTAACGGAGGGAGTTAATCACGGGACTCCGTTGGCCTGCTTACTTGATGACACTTCAGTGAGGATTGTGAACTTTTATAATATATAAACAATTGTGATAACAATCTACAGATCTTACCCAGATAATGGTTTATTAATATATAGATCGTTCCCGGATCTTTACTCGAAGGTTAATCCGATAGAGTTCTTGAAGATTAAGAAATAAAGCATCAAGATCAAAGGATATTGACACACCATAAAAAAGTTTAGATTTACTTAACTCGCTCAAAATAAATAGTGGGATGTTTGTGAAGAATTCATATATAACACAAATCCAACCCCAACAATATAGTAATAAAAGGATATGAAGTTAAATAGAATATATACTATAATTAGTTAATATACATTGGGAAAATATACAAAGGGTCCAATGTATCAAATATGTACAAGAGCGCAGACAGCTCTGGAATCAGAATCGAGAGTGGAAACCGAACGCTTCCAAATATTGCCCATGCATAAAAATCAAAGGAGAATCAGAAATTCAGACTCAACCAAGACACAATACACATGATTAAACTGAGATGACGGGGAAAAATGGTAATCCAAAGAAGAAGGTAGGATCAGGAATGATCACAACTATATAAATGTGGAAGAAAAGAAGATACAGGATTGAATCCAGTTTAAAATACTCCAGGAAGAAGGATTCATGGATTGAATACCTGCTTAAAATGCCTCGATGAAAGGAGATTTCAGCGATTGAACTCCAAATTTAGAAAATACAGCACAAAGCAAGATTCAGGAGGAATCCCAGCTCGAAATGCACAGCCCAAGTGGTAGATTCAGAACATGAATCCCAGATTTAAAACCATTGTTAAAAATAACAGTAATTTTGATTTGCATCACTTTCTATTTACAATATTTTAATAATTAAAAGCATGATTAACAGATCTTTTTGTTTGTTAAGAAACCTACCCGTAATGTCCAAAAGGGGTTTCTTCAATGGGGACAATAGTGATGTCAATGGATCCTACAAGACAGTAAACTGTAACAAAGCGTCAACGTTACTATCTTATTCAATACAATAAGGTTAAGTTTTTAACATTAAATAGATTAACATATTAAATAAGGTTTCTTTGTTGTGTATTACTACCTTGAAAATAATATCATGGTTTTTTTCAGGTCTTCGATTGATTCTTTTGCTATATTGGCCACCAAGATTCACAATCATTGCTCCTCAGTTATTATTATTGGTCTATTTATTTACTAATAATTTTTTAACCAAATACTCAACAATAATATTTCATGAAACGGTTATTACTAGAAAAGAAATACTTAGAGAACTCAAGGATCATGAGATGGTCTTTATTCCTAAAAAGATATAGGTTTATCTTAAATCACATCAGTGGGAAAGATAACGTTATTGCAGACTATCTGAGTCGTTCTTATGCCGATGAAACATTGGATTCGCCTGCAGGAGCAACCGCGGAAGAAGGAAGCACTACAGATGAAATCAAATGTTATAATACCATGTAAATAAAGCAAAATTGTAAACAATTTGCTTGAGGTTCATGGGGCCAAAGATGTAACACGATGTACATGATATGTATAAATTTGTTTCATTGAGTAAATTTCCCATAAGCTTTTGCTTAAGAATCCCTCCCATTCTATATAACATGTAGATCGTGACGCGCCCATTTGAATCAATATATATATAATATATATATATATATATTATATATATATATATATAATATATATATTATATACTATATATATATATATATATAAATATATATATATATAATATATATATATAATAATTATATTTAATATATATATATATATATGATATATATATATATATATATATATGTTATATATATATTTATTATATTATATATATATA
>JABUQX010017775.1:0-2500 GCA_015478945.1 Trachelipus rathkii
TCCGTTTTACACCGGGCAGTCTAATTTGTAAAATGCACGTTAGGAGAAAAAGGTATTACTAGACTATATACTGAATGGTTGTAGATCAAAAGTGAGAGGATGGTTACACCTATTTAAAGCAGTGTATAGTCGGTTTCCACTCATTCACATACTATCTCCTATATGCAAGGTTTTATGTTAAAAGAAAACCTCTAGTTCTTGAAAATGAGGGTTGAGAAGTACTTTGTTGGCTCTAGAATGCAACGAGGCCATGGTGTTTCAGGGTTCTTTGCTAGGCTCTTGAGAGGTGCAGTGCCGCTTTTGAAGCGTAGCGAAGCTATATAGGGGAAAAAAAGCTTGTAAAGGCAGGTTATATGGAACTTTTGCACGAATTACACCTCCCCAGGCTTGCGAGAGTTGATGCAAGTTTATCCTTAAAAACGTGACTAGTCCAGAACTTTCGATCGAAATGCTAAATGACGTTAAACGCAAAATCAGGAAAAAGATGGTTGGGCAAGGATTAAAGCGCAGAAAAAGAAGTGTTAAGCGCACAAGAAAAAAACAACCACGAGCAATAACAAAGAAAAAGAAGAAGAGGAGGCGACAGCGGGTGGCCTCTTCTGGACATGATACAAAAAGGATGGCAAATAAGAAACGTAAGCTACGTAAAAAACGCAAAAGAAAGACGCAGAAGCGTAAAAATCAAAGGGATATTTTTTCATTGTAAATAATAAAACTTAAAATTAAATAATTTAATTACAAGAAAACCTTATCGTTTCCGATGCAATCATTCCCGTCGCAGATATGTGAACTCTATACCGTTTACTTTTTACTTTTTACAAGGATTACTTAAAAAGCGGCCTCTTGAAGATCTCGTTAATGTATTCTCAACTAGAAATCCCGTACTCAACGCTTTTATTATTGTTCATGAAATTCTAAAAATGATGTAATTTTACTCAATAAAAGAATATTTTTAATCCCAGCATTTCAGTATATAATTCTTTATTCTTTAGGTTTTTATTTTTGAAAGAAAACTCATATGGCGGAATACATATTTTTCGCGCTATATTATATATATAGTATACCTATATACTCATAATATATAAATCTCATTATACAATAACTAACCTATATATATATATAGTTATTATATATATATATATATATATATACCATATCTCATTATATTAATCCCATATTATATTAACCTATATATATACTAATATATCTAACTACTAGTTTTATATATATATATATTATATATTTTGTATCTATCTTTAGTTTTTATTTTTGAACCTGAAATATATTGTTTAGATTTATATAAAATATATATATAGCTCTAAAATAATAAAATAAATTAAAATAAATAGAATAAATAAAATAAATAAATAAATAAATTAATAAAATAAAATAATAAATAAAAATAAATAAAAATAAAATAATTTCACTCGCAATAATATATTAATATAATATAAAAGTTGATTTAGGTCAGTAATTACAAGATCAATGGGAGATCACTGGGATCCCTACTCAATTCCTATACTCGAAGATAGTGTGCTCCTCTACGTCTTCTAGAATACTTGAACTATTATATACTCAATTAACCTATATATAGAAATGATATAATATAAATATATATATTGTATATATATTATATATATATATATATATATAATATATATATATATATAATATATATATATATATATATAATATATATTATATATATATATAGTATATATATTAATATATATAATAATTATATATAAATAAATAAAAATAAAATATAATAAAATAAATAAAAAAAATAAATAAAATAATAAATAAAAAATAAATAAATAAAATAATACACTCCTATATATATATTTAAAATTAAATATAATATACAAGTTAGGTTAGGTTAGCGTTAGGATATATAGAAAAAAAAATGTATATGCAGGCTAAATTTAATTTAAGTTAGGTTAAGTTAGGTTTAGGTTAGGATAAATAGGTACCTCGTAGGCCACAGTAACAGTTTCTACCGCAATTGCCCTATATATATATATATATATATATGTTATATCTTTTATATACATATTAGTCTATTAGCTATTGTATTATTACAGCATCATATAGAGATATTTATTGTCTTGTATGTACTTATACATAATTAATTATAAAAATAATAAAAAATAAAGAAGAAATAAAATAAAAACCATAAATAAAATAAATAAAATAAATAAAATAAAATAAAATAAATATAAATAAATAAATATAATAATAAAATAAATAAAATAAAATAGAAAATAAATCTTTAAAACATATTTATAATAAAATATGATATAACAAGTTAGGTCTAGGTAGGTTAGGAAATATAGATAGGTACCTCGTAAGGCACAAGTACAGTTTTCTACCATATTGCCTATATATATATATATATTATATATTTTATTATATATATATATATATATATATATATATATATATATTATATAAAAAAAAAAAAAAAAAAAAAATTATAGATATATATATAATATATATA
>JABUQX010017775.1:10000-17500 GCA_015478945.1 Trachelipus rathkii
CTTGGCGAAGTCTCAGCCCCCCGCCTGAAAAAATTCCTGACTACGGGTCATAATATACATATATATATATATATTATATATATTTATATATATATATATATATATATATAATATATATATTTATATTATAGTATTATATATATATATATATATATATATATTATATATAAACATATATATAATATATATATATATATATTATATATATATATATATATATATCATTATATATAATATATATATATAATATATATTATATATATATAATATATATATTATATATATATATATATTATATAATATATATATATATATATATATATATATATATATATATATATATATATATATATATAGAGAGAGAGAGAGAGAGAGAGAGAGAGAGAGAGAGAGAGAGAGAGAGAGAGAGAGAGAGAGAGAGAGAGAGAGAGAGAGAGAGAGAGAGAGAGAGAGAGAGAGGAGAGAGAGAGAGAGAGAGAGAGAGAGAGAGAGAGAGGATGGAGAGAGAGTAATAGAGTGAAGTGAGACCAGAGAGAGAAGAGAGAGAGAGAGAGAGAGAGAGAGAGAGAGAGAGAGAGAGAGAGAGATTGTGAAATATTTATTTCCGCTATTTTTTTCTGCCAAATAAAGCAAATGGAAGTTCTTTTAAATACTGATAATTTGCCAACCATTTTTTTTAAGAAGTAACCATTACATTTTATTAATATTTAGTTATAAAAGAGACATTTGTTATTTATTTAATTCAAATTAAGTGTAAACTTATCTTTTAAAAGTTTTAGAAAGGTTATTTAATATTTAATAGTCTAAAAATTAATTTGGAATTAGTATTTATACTATACTCAAAAATATTCAAATTTAATTAGTTACCACTTGATATATAAAAACAACTTATTTTACAAAAAAAAATTCAATTTTATAACTTAAATCTTTTTATTTCGTTGCAAATTATATTTATCTTCTTTATTCGAACTTTTACAATATCATTTATAATTCTAAAAAATACTTAATTTGGAAAAACTCTTTTTATATAATGTTAATTTGCTTTTATGTTAAATGATTTTAAATTATCACTAATATTATTATTAATCTTTTCATTATTATTATTATTATTATTATTATTATTATTATTATTATTATTATTATTATTATTATTATTATTATTATTATTATTATTATTATTATTATTATTATTTTTATTATTATTATTAATTATTATTATTATTATTATTATTATTATTATTATTATTATTATTATTATTATTATTATTATTATTATTATTATTATTATTATTTTTCTCACCATCCTCCTGTAGGCGTATGCACCTGTCAGGTGTCCTGCACGAAGCTCCTCCATCGCCGTCGATCATCGTAAACTCTTTCCTCCTCCACCTCCTCCATAGTCATCCCCCTCCTCTCCACCGCTCTCTCAACACCATCCCTCCACCTCATTCTCGGCCTCCCCACTCCTCTCCTTCCCTCCGGCTGCCACTCATAATACCTTTTCGCACACCTATTTGCTTCCATTCTCCTCATATGTCCAAACCATCTCAACTGTCCTCTCTCCACCAGTTCCAATATACTCTCCACTCCCAACACCGCCCTCACGTCATCATTCCTCCTCCTATCCAATCTTGTCACCCCCAATATCAATCTTAATACTTTCATTTCGCATGCCTGTACTTTACTTTTAGCTTTTGTGTTTAGTGTCCAGGCTTCATGTCCATATGCTAATATGGGCCTCATAATGCTGGTATATATTATTATTTTGACTTTCCTCGGTATATTACGGTCCTTGAGCAAAGGGTACAACGACGCAAGTGTCCCATTAAACTTTCCAATTCTATGGTTCAACTCCTGAAACATATCATTTCTTACTCCACTATACACTCCTAAATATTCAAACTGTTCCGTCTGTTTCAGTACTTCCCCCTCCAACTCTATATTCAACTCCTCCTGCTCCCTACTCACCATCATAACCTCCGTCTTCCCCCTATTAATTTTCATTCCCTTCTCAAATAGTACCTCGTCCCATGCCAATATAAACCTCTGCAGAGCCTCCCTTGACTCCGAGATCAACGCCAGATCATCCGCGTATCCAAAGATCTCTCCACCCACCCTTTCCTGTACCACCTTGCCACAATAGTCCATAAACGTTATGAACAAAATTAACGTTCCATTTTCATTTTTTATCGCCTGTTGGTGGGGCAGACCAACTACTATCATCCATCTGTGGTCTTCACCTTGCAACAGCTATGCCACATAACTGCTTTTTAATAGCCTCTTATCAGTTAGTGGGCACTCATACTCCTTTTTCCCCAGGATCCTCCACGAAGATCTCCCTCGGAACACGGTCGAACGCCTTTTCTAAATCGATAAAGGCCAAATATGCTTTCCGGTTGAATTCATAAGTCTTTTCACACATCATCTTTAGTGCAAAAACCAAATCAATTGTCGATCTTCCCGGTCGAAAACCATGTTGCCATTCATCTAGTTTATTTTCGACTGTGTCCCTCAATCTTCTTTCCAATATTCTCTCGTACACCTTTGCAATATGTGGCATCAGAGCAATTCCCCTGTAATTTTTACAGTCGGTTTTATCACCTTTCTTATATATAGGACACAATACCGATTTATTCCAATCTTCTGGTGTTTTCCCTTCGTTCCAGCACTTGTTCATTACTTCCGTCATCCACAAAACACCCCCTTCACCAGCTCCTCTCAATATTTCCACAGGCAGCATATCCTCGCCTGCTGCCTTACCGTTTTTCATCTTTCTCATCGCTTGTTCCACCTCCTCAGGTACAATCTGCCACTCCCCCCGCTCTTCCAACGCCACATGTCGTTCTTCCCATTGTTCCTCTTCTTCTATTATGTTATTCGGGATATTCAGCAGCTGTTCGAAATATTCCTCCCACCTCCTTTCGCTAATATCGGACGGGCTTGTTAATAATAATCCATCTTCATTTTTTATTGCATAGGTTGGCGGGGCAGAGCCCTTTCTATAGCTTTTTGCAATGCTGTAGATTAGCTTTCTCGTCCCCTGAAGGTCTTCCTCCAGTTCTCCTCCAATCCTTTCCCATGTGCTCTCCTTTTCTCTTCTTTTTATCTGTTCAGCTTCTCTTCTCGCTTCCACATATTCCTCCCTCTCCTCCACTCCTCTAGTCTTTATCCACCTTTTAAAACATTTCATTTTTCTCTTTACCGCCGTCTGAACTTGTTCAGTCCACCATGGAGTTTGTTTCTTTTTTCTTCCGTGAGTTGTTTTCACTTTCACAACATCCTCAGATACCTCCCACAGGGCGTCCCTCAATGCTCTCCAACTCTCGTCCACCTCCGCATCCATCACCACATTCCTTCTTTTGCCCTCCATTTCCCTCTTAAATTTTTCTCTACATTCCGGCTCTCGCAACTTTTCCACCATGAATCTCTTCCTAGCCTTACATTTATATGGTTTAACACCATCTATTCTCATCTTTCCTACAACCAAACGGTGATCCGAGTCTCCCGAGATCGATGGTATACTCTTCACGTCTTTAAACAGTCTTTTGTTATTTGTTATCATTAAGTCAATCATTGATTTCTCCTCGTATCCTCTACCCTCTCCATTCCATCTGTACCAAGTCCATTTGTGGCTATCTCTATGGTTGTAAAAAGTGTTCATCACGCTCATATCATTCTGTATACAAAAATCTATAACCCCCTCCCCTGCAGGGTTCCTTCCTCCAATACCAAAAGCCCCTATCACTCCCTCCACCCCTCGTCGGTCCTGTCCAACATGTCCGTTTAAGTCACCCAATATTACGATGTTTTCTTGATGTGACGCTCTCTCCTTCACATTTTGTAGCTCTCGATAGAAAGTCTCTCTTTCTTCCAACGGTCTTCCTTGTTGGGGGGCATACACCTGAATAAAACTCAGATCCATCCGATCTGTTTTGATCGAGAACGCCAGGATCCTTTCATTTACCTGCTCTATACTACTTACTCTCTGTGCTAGTTCTGGTGTCAGAATCACCCCAACACCATGTTTCATCTCTTGTCCTCCACTGTAGAGAAGCTGGTAATCACCATGCAGCACCTTCACCCCTGCACCCGACAGTCTGGTTTCACAAACTCCTAGAACATCAATCTTACGGTCAATCATCAGGAGCACCATCTCCTCCTCCTTTTCCCTTAGTGTAGCCACATTTAAAGTAGCAATCCTCAGGTTTTTAGTATTTCCAATTCGTAGTCCAAAATCGCGTAGTCTTTGATCAAAAGGTTCCAAAGGGTTCCGAGGCAAGACACGAGGTTCTTGAGCAATTGATGACGGTTGGTGGCTAGCTAGGCCTATCCCAACCCATTTCATGGGAAGAGTAGAATGGCAAAAGAGGGTTCCCAGCCTCGAGAGCCATGTGAAGATAATCTTCATATTGACAAACTGTCGTCGAAATCTTCACATCTAGGCCAGAAATAATCACTTATAGCAGCTTCTTAATTTTTAAATCCAAATTGTTTTTCTATTTATTTGTCAAAAAGAACTGATTAATTATTTCGGATACAGCTTCATTTGTATATTTAAATTAATAAATTTTAAAAAGAACTGAATTAAAAAATTTTGTTGCTCCTCCTCTTAACTTTCTTAAAATATCAATTTAATTTTGTTTAATAATCTGGTTTTAATTTATAATTTTTGACGATAAAAATTTTAAAATTTTCATGTAGGTGTAGGCATAGTATAAAAAAAATCAACATTGGTGTAGGTTTTCATAAATTTTGCTAGCTGATTCTAAATAATAAACTGGCCTTAACAATGCTTATTCGGCCTTCCTTTTTAATGCTTTAATCTGAAATCTTCTCTTTTCTTCCTATTATCCCTTTCTCCCTGTTGTTTTTAATGCGTCCTACACCGAGGACAGTCTATAATAAAATATTATTATTTATTATTATTATTATTATTATTAATTCTTATTTTATTAATTATTCATTATTATTATTATTATTATTATTATTATTATTATTATTATTATTATTATTATTATTATTATTATTATTATTATTATTATTATTATTATTATTATTATTATTATTATTATTATTATTATTATTATTAAAGATTATTCATTCCTTCTTATCTTTCCGTAGATTCATCGCAAAGTCATATTCGTTTGTAATAACTTTTAATTTGGAGAAAAACTTCGAGTTTCAGCCTCTTTCGATTGTAATAAAACTTTTCAATAACAATTAATATTCTTAGGACTTAGGCTAACAATCAGTGTGGCAAGTGGGGTAATTACCGTATTCGAGGTTATTTTGGAGGGTATAAAAATAGTATAGAAAAAGAAAAACTTTATTAATTTATTAAATTTAATTTTTCTGAAAACTAAAGGAAAACTGAAAATAGAAAAATGCACGTGTGCATGTAAGTAGCATCATAGTAGAGATTTGTTTATACTTTGGTAGCATGTAAGAAGTTATGTAAACTAAGAAGTAAGCACTAAACAAGGCCATAAAAATGCCTAGTAATGGGCCACTAAATGTTTAGTGCAGGGTCATAATGCTTATTACAGGGCTGGAAAAATGCTTAGTGCAGGGCCGTTAAAAATGCATTAGTGCAGGGCAGTTAAAAATGCTTAGAGTAGGGGCCATAAATAATGCTTAGTACAGGGCTGTAAAGTAGTAAGTAAGCACACGTGCCCATTCCCTTCCCTTTCCATAAATTCTTCCCCTCATCTTTCTTCCCCTTAATCAACTTTTTTAAACAATTATTTAAATTTAAGTCCCATTTATATATATATATATATATATATATATATATATATATATATATATATATATATATATATATATATATATATATATATATATATATATATATATATATATATATATATACATGGGCGTAGGCAGGGGGGAAATAAAAATTATGAACCTTATATGTTTGCCAGACGACGTTTTTAAGGGTTTAGTAGTAGAAAAACTGAAAAAATACATCAATCGATAGATAATGAAGTAGTAATTACTAATTAATAACGTATTATATTATTTTTTCTAAAGTTTTAATGTGTTTTCGTTTTCATATTGGCTTAAAGTCAACTAGCTTTGTGCTTTTATACTGCTGGATTCTTCTGACATTATTCTCCGCTAGAACTTTCAGTATGTCGATAGCATTTGACGGCTGCCAAAGCTGTTAAATCAATCTCGGAAGGCTACCCGTTGATATTCAGCTGCAGACAACACATTAAAAAACAATTGCAGAAAATAAAAGAAATATTACAGCAATTTTGAAGACCATAATTTTATATATATATATATATATATATATATATATATATATATACATATCTCCCCATATATATATATATAGTATAGAGATATATATATATATATATATATATATAAATATTACAGAAATTTTTAAGACCATAATTATATATATATATATATATATATATATATATATATCACTCAACCTTTGCCCCCCTAATTGAAATCCTGCCTACGAACTATATATATACTTTATACACATATATATATATATATATGTTATATATATATATATATATATATATATATATATATATATATATATATATATATAGTATAGAAAGTATATGTTATATATATATATATATATATATATATATATATATATAGGTAAAGATAATTTTTTTTGATTGTTTTAATTACAAATCCATTCTCGTTCTTATGATAAAACACTCATTTATCGTGGAAAACCGATTTAAAGAAGTACTTGTAGATATTATTTTCGATGAACGTTATTTTTATATAATGTAGTTTATTTTTCTCTATTTTTTGGTATATAAAATCTTTTTTAAATCATTATAAAACTAAAGTTCTATCCTGTTATCGACCCAATTTTTGGTCATTTCATTTATTTTAGTTACAACTTTTATTTTTCTATGATACAAACAAATTTTAAGGACAACTAAAGTAATATTTATGAGCTTTAATAAGTTTATTTTATTAATTATGTATCATTTTTATATTTATTATTTACTATTATTTAAGATAAAATCATTGTTTATTTATTAAAATACTTAATAACGTTTAAATTCACGGTTTTAATTTTTGAGCTCCTCACTAAGTATATCATTGAAGGCCTATTTAAAGTTGTGACCAAAGCATGTTTCAAGTTTGGCTCGTCGTAATTTTAAGAATTAGGTTTTAGGTAAATATTTGATATAGATTTATGTTTCTTTTTATATCCCTATTAACAGTTATCTATTTATAGTTAAAATGTATTATGTAATTACTATCACGACACTGCTAGTTTTTCTATAAAATGACTTCAATACTCTCTTAATATTGTTATTTCTTTTTCTTATTTGCTATATCGTGATTACGCAACTGTAGACATTTTGATTTATTTTGTTAAAGATTATTTACTTTTGAGAATTTTCAGATTCTGTAATTAAATAGATGTTCATAGAATTTATTATATTTGATATGATTTAATGCATTGATTAATTTTATTAATTTTAAATATTTTCAAGTTATATA
>JABUQX010017775.1:27500-30000 GCA_015478945.1 Trachelipus rathkii
CTATAGTTAAGTGAAGGAACTGTTCTGGATGTAAATGGACTAAGTGTTGAGTGCGCTAGGGTCTTACATAAGGGTATGTTGTTACCCGTGTTAATGTATAGTAGTGGGACTATGGTCTGGAATAAGAGGTATAGATCTAAATTACAATGTGTTCAGATGGACAATCTTAGTGGCGTGTTAGGTGTGAGAAATGATAAAATGAGGAATGAACGTATTAGAGAGTTGTGTGGTGTGAAGAGGGGTAAATGATAGAATAAATGAAAGTACGTTGAGATGGTTTGGTCATGTGGAAAGGATGGATGACAGACGGTCGGTTAAGCGGATGTATAGTGGTAAGTGTGTTGGGAATCGACCGGATGGGAGACAGAAGAAAAAGTGAAATGAGTCAGAAAAGGAATGCCTGGAAGAGAGAAATGTGAGTTTGGCAGAGGCGAGAAGAAAGGTGCATAACAGGAGTGAATGGTGGGTTTTGTGAGGAGGTATGGTTGTAGCCCACCTGGGCCAAGGAATGAACCCCACATTGACGAGAGGTCATAGTTGAGGGTCAATCGCGGTCCCGTGAAGCTCTAGGGTGGATTTTTCTGACTGCGACGAGTTCTCACTAATTGGTATAAAGGAGGCGGTAAGGCTGGGCTTTCTTTTCTACTTGCTTCATATTCTTCTACTATTTTTATGTTTCCGGTATATGTTACGCACCTTGCCTCCAGTCTTGGGGAGATAAGATGGGTGGTGATGATGATGATGATATTGATGATGATATTGATATAAGATATATAGATATATATATATATATATATATATATATATATATATATATATATATATATATATATATATATATATATATATATATATATATATATATATATATATATATATATATATATATATATATATATATGCAAGTTTTCATAAAGTACTTGTACTTGTACTTGTACTTGTACTTGATACCATGTACTTGTACTTGTACTTGTACTTGAACAAATTCTAGAGTACTTGTACTTGTACTTGTACTTGAACAATTCTAGAGTACTTGTACTTGTACTTGAAAAAATGTACTTGAACCCAACCCTGATATATATATATATATATATATATATATATATATATATATATATATATAGTAAGATATATTTACGTATATATATATATATATATATATATATATATATATATATATATATATATATATATATATATATATATATATATATTTATATATATATATATATATATATATATATATATATATATAAATAAAAAAAAAATATATATATATATATTATCACTATATATATATATATATATATATATATATATATATATATATATATATATATATATATATTATATATATATATATGTATATGGGGGAGCATTTATATATATTTATATATATTTATATATATATATATATATATAGAGGCAAATATATATATTATATATTATATATATATATATTACAACGCATATCGCTCCAGGAAGACTCACTCAAGACCCTGTCAGAGGGGCCAGCGCTCTTCTCCATCCTCCAGAGCTCTTCTCCATCTTCCTCTATCCTCCAGGACTCCCTCTTCTCTTCTCCAGCATCGACAGCATTCCATGTCTTCACAATGAGTCCTTCACCTCCGGTCTCCACTCCCATCTCCTCTTGGCCACTCTCTCCTCCTGCATCCTCTCCAGGTGTCCCCACCATCTCAATCTGGCTGCATCCATCTTATTTAATATAGCCTTCACTCCAACCTCCTCCCTTATTCTTTCGTTTCTTTGTCTGTCTCTTCTAGTCTTTCCCACTATCGCTCTCAAAACGTATATTCACTATTCACTGTATTCACTATCCTCTCTTGTAGTCGTACTTCACGTCTCTGCCCCATATAGTAGAATCGGTGTTAACACCTCGAATATCACCCTTTTCACCTCCATACTCATTTGTCTATCTTTTAGTATGGGGTACACTGTTTTACAGCTCCTCCATGCTGAGCTACCATATTTGGTATCTCTTCTAAAAATACTCCACCCAAGTATTTACATTTCTCCACCATCTTTATCTCAGTCCCTTCCACATCCACTCTCAGCTCTCCCCCTCCTTCTTCTCTACTAACCACCATGATCTCCGTCTTGTCTGTGTTCATAGTCAGATCGGCTTCTCTAAACCTATTCGCAAAACATATCACCACCTCTCTCAGCTTACTACCCAGTTCGCTCATATACGCAAAGTCATCTTCAAGGTCCAAATCTCCTATATCCTCTCTCACCTTCTTTATCACTACATCCAGATATGCAACAAACAAAATTAGTGACAACACGCTTCCCTGTTTGACTCTCGTTCTCACCTCAAACCATTCCTTATTCTCATATTCTGTTCTTACATTACATTTACTAATCTTATACAAACTCTCCATGGGCCCTCCTATCCTTATCCACTTGTCTCTCTCTTGCACTTTCCATATTTGCTTTCCTCAGATCTATGAAAGATATATATATATATATATATATATAT
>JABUQX010017775.1:35000-45681 GCA_015478945.1 Trachelipus rathkii
TTTTTGTTTCTTGAGCTATGAAGCCGAGCTCGGTGTTGCCTAGTATGTTTTGATGTATGCCGAGTCGATTGCCGTTATTGCCGAGCGTGGCGTTTCAGCCGTTGCGGTTTTAGAACGCACCAACGTGCGTTTTGCGGGGGTGGGACCCCCTTTGTCGGAAATACATCGTGTTTGGACTTAAAATAAAGGTAAAGGTTACGGGAATCTTTTCCCGTGGTTATTTTCCGCATTCGGTGCAACCCCCGACGGCCCCGGGGTCCCCTGCGAACGAAGGGATTCGCTGAGTCATTCTTATCGCCATATCATAAACCACCACCTGCCGATGACCGATAAATATATTTTTTCTAAAATATGAGCCAAGATGGTTTCGAACCATCAGTTACCGAAATCCGAGTTCGAGGTTTTAACCGATATACCACCGTGTCATACAACATATATCATTACAAATATTTAAAGCAATGACTATATATATATATATATATATATATATATATATATATATATATATATATATATATATATATATATATATATATATATATATATATATATATATATATACAGAATAAAAAGAATAAATTACTTTTTTCTTATACGTAAAAAGAAAACCCAAAACAAAGCATTCGCGAATAAAGAAGAATAAAAAAGAAGAAGTGTCATATAGCAGAGCAAATGAGTCGAATCATAGCAATCGGAGTAAGAGATAATGGACTCAGAATCGATTTATATATATATATATATATATATATATATATATATATATATATATATATATATATATATATATATATATATATATATATATATATATATATATATATATATATATATATATACATATATATGAGAGGTAGAGAGAGAGAGAGAGAGAGAGAGAGAGAGAGAGAGAGAGAGAGAGAGAGAGAGAGAGAGAGAGAGAGCCCTAAACTCAAAAAATGAACTTAGAAATCTGAAATTTGCTGAATGTATAGAAGAAGAAAAATGAAATAGAATGGTTCCTACCACATATTAGAACAAATGAGGTGTCTACATATATGTTTTCAATGGTGTAGAATTCATTTTTGAGGGTTTCAGTTGGCATAACTGATTCTTCTAGCTTCTAGCACGACATGTCCATCCTGTATCACACCCCCAGCTACTCCCAATGCACGCAGAACCACTGGCGTACAGAGTGCTAGGATGCGCCTCTACGAGTTAGTATCCAACTCTTTTCTAGTATTTAGCGCGTGATTCCACATCATAGAATACACCCAATATTAGTGTTCGCCTAGTATGACTGGTGCGTATTGTGAAGTCAGTTAGGATGGTCTCCTTTCTTACGAGTTACCGTCTCCTTTTCATTGCACGGTTCAACTTTATTGCTTCTCGAGCCAAAAGAGCCGACCAGCAACACTTGATATTTGAGTCAAGACACAATGAGCGGGACCGAGCCTTGCTCCTGCATCGTGTTGGCGTTCACTATTTTTGCCTTTTTTTGAAAGTGTTTTCTGCCAAAGATATTTTCAGTCCGACTAACATGGCTGATGAGCAAACAGCCATCCGGAGGTTTCGTCGGACCAGCGAGGGGAGGTCTGAGCCCCCGTGCATCCGCTAGAAAAGGATGAGCGTATTGAAAACTGATGAATAACAGAAGAGAATGAAGACCAATGAGTTTATTTGACGGAATACGAGTTGTGCCGAAAGCCGGAGTCGGAGTTTGTGACAGGAGCCAGACCGGAATTCCTGGCTCAGCCGTACGCTGAAAGTCACCGACGGGCCGCGACACGCCGAATTTTAATCCCAAAATGATCTGAACCTCCGAGAAGGGAAAGCATGAGTGCAAGACAATGAGGGGAGGAAGAAGGAAGAAGAAGAAGAAGAAGAAAGAGGAAGAAGAAAAGAAGAATATATTATTAGCCAGCGCCAGTTATTGTTGAAGAAATAGTTATTGAAACAGTTGAATAGAGTAATGAAGAAGAAGAAGAAAGAAGAAGAAGGAGAGGATAGCGAGCAGTGCAGCAACGAAAGAGCCAGCTACCTGAGCAGAGCCTGCGCGCTGCCCATTCTCTGTGCCGCCAGCTAAAGTTATAGATAAAGTTGTGTTGTGTTGGCCTTTTTCATATTGAGCGATTGCATTTATATTTTCATGTAATAACACAAATGTTTTTGAAAGTCATTTGCTCTTTCAAAAAATGATTGTTTCTTTCAGTACATGAGTTTCAGTGCATTTTTTTACAGCAATATTTTTATGTCTTTGTTATTTTTTTTAAAAACATACTAAAGCCATTTATTTAAAAACATGATTTTAGGGATCATAAGCCACAGCAAAAACACTGTGTTAGTAAACATTACTCAGTAACCTCCCATCACCTCTGCACCTCTCACTGCTCTGCTTCATTGTCAGCTCATTTAATAAATATATATATATATATATATATATATATATATATATATATATATATATATATATATATATATATAAAATATATATATATATTATATATTATTATATATATATATATATATATATATATATATATTAATAAAAATATATATATATATATATATATATATATCCCTCATTTTTTTCTTTTACAAACTTAAACACAACATAATAATACATAGTAAGGGTGAGTTAAAACAAGATTTTTATTACTCTGCATAAAAATATTTAAATATATATATATATATATATATATATATATATATATATATATATATATATATATAGTTATATATATATATATATATATATATATATATATATATATATATATATTATATATATGTTATTATATTAATATATATATATATATATTAAAAGAGATATAATACAATGTTGTTTACATAAAGGTATTTTTAAAATATTACAGAACACACACACACACATTCAAACACACAAGTTTTTTAATATATATATATATATATATATATTATATTATATATATATATATATATATATATATATATATTATATTATTATTTATATATATATATATATATATATATATTAACGAGATATACAATGTTGTTTACATACAGATATTTTTAAAATATTACAGAACACAAGTTTTTAAATATATATATATATATATATATATATATATATATATATATATATATATATATATATATATATATATATATATATATATATATATATATATATATATATATATATATATATATATTCATATATTTATAGTAAATCACATGGGATGAAAGAAAACCAGCATTTCAGCAGCAACTCCAGCGCTCTGTTCCTTCTTGAACATAGAATAAATATCTGAGATGTATCCTCAGGCTCTATAGATTGCATTTTCTCATGCCAAAGAGAAGTAAAGGTATCAACATTAGTTGTCGTCAGCAAGCTGCTATACATTCTATTATAAGGTTTTCCCCATACTTCAGTGTAAATTTTATAAAACAAACCATAGGCTAGATGTATTAATTCGTCAAGTATGTCGACATTGTCAAGATGCATTAATATTTCTTCTTTTATTTTTAACAATGTTGTAATATTCTCATGTATGAATAAACAGAATCCCATTTCTGTGTATGAATGCGCTAGCTGAATTAGGCTCCAGCAATTACGTATTTCAATGTCTTCAACATTTATCAGCATTATGAGAAACAATATCTACATACCTCTCGCCTCGTGCTTCTATTGGATATTTTCACACTTCGATGTAACATATTATATCATACACCATTCTTCACGGCATGGAGGAATTCTTCAACAGAATGAAGGTGAACACAAAATACTCTGCCTCTAGGGAATAGGTATGCAATGATCACTATTGTTTATTAACAATATAGGCACCTCAGAAGTTAACAGTTTGAGAGAAGAGAGTTACGGTGTTAAATAGTTGGAAATATCGTACCGAAGAAACTGTATATAAAATAGTCTCAAATTCATAGATAATAGCAGCTAAATCAATCATAAGAAGTAAACAGATTAACATACCCTTTCATCAACACAGAAAGTCTATACGTTTTTACGATTAGAGAACATGCTTGCAGTAGGATTAGCATATACAGCTAAACTGATAATAGTATGAAGAAAGAGGTTCATCTAAATTAACAATGTAGAAAACGATCTGACAAAAAACAAAAACACGATATTAACCGAAACAAACAAAGTCAATACAATAACCCGTGAATACATATATATATATTATTATTGCTATTATTATATATATATTTATTATATTGTTATATATATATATATATATATATATATATATATATATATATATATATATATATATAATATATATATATATATATATATATATTTTTATATATATTATACATATATATATATATATATATATATATATATATATATATATATATATATATATATATATAGTATATATATATATATATATATATATATATATATATATATATATATATATATATATATTTGAATGTTCTCACATGAATGAGCTGGCTTATGAGACCATTAAGATTTAATCAACTCATCCTGTCAACACGTTACTTTGTTATTAGATCAATATGTTTTTCATTCTCTGTCTTCTCTGTCTCCAGAAAGCGCCGGTGTTTCGGACATCACCAAATGTTAGTCAGATCACCACGTAGCGAATTTTTCAGCTGACGAATGTTGGCGAACATCTATCGAAGTTGGCAACTGATAATATATTTTTCATCTTAGTAACAGTTTTTTAACAGCATTATGCCTTCGTATAAAATATAATGGGTTGCAGTAACATAATGGTTGGCTTTCAGCCGCCGTATCCGACCCATATTTATCTGGGATGCCTTTAATAGAAACCAGTACAGGTGGGTTGGGCATCCTAAAGTGTCCCAGCAAGCCATACTCCCAACATCCATAATACTCGTATCTAGATAATATACAGTAAAGCCTTCACCATCGAAGAACCGCTTCAATGACGGATATATCAGATCCGCATCAACGACTTCATGATAGCCACAGATAAAACAATTAATGAACTCATAAAAACATGTCTGTTATAGCTCATATTGGAACACCACAGCCTGAAGTAGTAAACAGCCGCTGATAAGAAAGATACACCACTTTTCGGAATATTGATTTCCCAATGCACAATGTCACGTATAGAGGTGTATTTATCAAGACGAATCATTCTAACGGTAGGAATATACATCATGGGAAATAAGAACACTTTTAAAACAGAGCACAACCTTCTACCACGTTCAAATCTAAAACGAATATGACGATAAAATAAGTCTCGAGAGAAAAGATAAGGCAATATTACTGGAACAAACACAAGTCTAAGAGATAAGGGATATTTCAACCAATCACGGAAAGGTATAAGATAGTTCAACCAATCACAGAGTAGGGGCAAATATAGATAACGGATATGTCCAACATGAAAACAGCATCCAAAGTCTTACACTATATATATATATATATATATATATATATATATATATATATATATATATAAGTTTATATATTTTTTTTTTATATATTTGTTTTATATATTTATATATGGTAAACATGCAATATGAGACCCTGATTCACACACACACAATGATAGTTTTTGATGCCTCAACTTGATGTCCCATCAAAGCTAAGGCATCAAAACATCAGAGTGTGTGTGGTAAAGGTGGGGGGCGTATCCTATGTATATGTTTACCATATATATATATATATATATATAGAATATAATATATATATATATATATATATATATATATATATATATATATATATATATATATATATATATATATATATATAGTGTAAGACTTTGGATGCTATTTTCATGTTGGACATATCCGTTATCTATATTTGCCCCTACTCTGTGATTGGCTGAACTATCCTATACCTTTCCGTGATTGGTTGAAATATCCCTTATCTCTTAGACTTGTGTTTGTTCCAGTAATATTACATTATTCTTTCTCTCGAAACTTATTTTATCGTCATAGTCGTTTTAGATTTGAACGTGGTAGAAGGTTGTGCTCTGTTTTAAAAGTGTTCTTATTTCCCATGATGTATATTCCTACCGTTAGAATGGTTCGTCTTGATAAATACACCTCTATACGTAACATTGTGCATTGGGAAATCAATATTCCGAAAAGTGATGTATCTTTCTTATATACAAGAAAGCCCGACGGTTTTACCTACTTCAGATGTAGTGACCAATATGAATATAACAGACGTGTTTTTATGAGTTCCGACGAATTACTTTGTGTATGCCAACATGCTGAAGAATGGGTGAATGAACACTTTAAGTCACACAGTGTATTAAATCGTTGGGAAATAGTTATCAGTGGGGGTGGAAATCATGATGATAAGAAACTTACTTTAACCTTCTCTAAATATCTAGATACGAATATTATGGATATTAGAATATGGCAGAGACGCGAAGATACAGGACTATTTAACCCTACAATATATGGTTTCTATATTAGAGGCACATCCCAGATAAAATATATGGGTCGAGTTCGAGAGAAAATGTTAAAACAGTTACGTAAAACAGAAATGTTAACCGATTATGTTACTGCAGCCCATTATATTTTATACGAGGCATATTATACATTTAAAAAACTGTTACCTAAAGATTCGGAAAATATAATTAATCAGTTCTTAGCTTCGATAGATGTTCATAACTTTATTCGTCAGCTTGAAGAATCCCTTTACGTGAATGATCCTGACCCAAAACATATGGTAGTGTCAGGGAGAGAACTTGCCACGTATGTACTCTGGGATGGAGTTGAGGAATTGAAAAAGTATATTAGATCTAATAACGAAGATAACTGGCATTTGTGTAAGGACTTGGACCGATTAAATCTTAATGAGGTCTCGTAAGCCAGCATTCATGTAAGGAACATTCAAATATATATATATATATAAAAAAGTATGAGTATATATATATATATATAAAAGAGAGAATATATATATATATATATATATATATATATATATATATATATATATATATATATATATATATTCACGGGATTATTATTATTATTATTATTATTATTATTATTATTATTATTATTATTTTTTGTTTTGTTTTGTTTTGTCAAAGATCATTTTTCTACATTGTTAATTTATGAATATAGACCTCTTTTGTATACATATATTATCAGTTTAGTTTGTATATGCCTAATCCTTCTGTAAACATGTTTGTCTCTGTCGATGTAAGGCGTGATTATATGGACTTTCTGTGTTGATAAGGAGGTTATGTTGTAATCTTGTTTACTTTCTTATGATTGGTTGAAAATATATTATCTATAGATTTGAGACTGTTTTATATACAAAGTTTCTTCAGTACGATATTTCCAACTGAGCTAACACCATGGCTTCTCTTCACACTCTCAAACTTGTTAACGACATATTTACGAGGACCTTTGTTATTCCCGACGCTGTATCTTTTATATTTATTCGTAAACCTAATGGTGATCGTTACATTGCCTGTATTCCTACGGTAGGTGTACATGATACACCTTTGTTCATTTCTGTTGAAGAATTCCTCCGTATTATTGATACCGTGGAAGAATGGGTAAAGGCTGAGTATGTGATATCTGATACATCGAGTCATAGTGAAATATCCAATAGAAACGAAGGCGAGAGGGGTATTAATAGAATAGATGTTGTTTTCTCATATTGCGATAGTGTTAAAAGTATTGATGTACGTAATTACTGGAAACCTTACTCAGCTAACACATTCATACGTACAAGAATAGGGTTCTGTTTACATTCGCATGAGAATATTACAACATTGTTAAAAATAAAAGAAGAAATATTAATGCATCTTGACAATGTCGACATACTTGACGAATTAATACATCTAGCCTATGGTTTGTTTTATAAAATTTACACTGAAGTATGGGGAAAACCTTATAATAGAATGTATAGCAGCTTGCTGACGACAACTAATGTTGATACCTTTACTTCTCTTTGGCATGAGAAAATGCAATCTATAGAGCCTGAATATGCTGAAGAATGGGTTGGTGCATCTCGAGATATTTATTCCTATGTTATTTCAAAAGGAATAGGAGCTTTGGAGACTTATATAGAGAATGCACAGTTTCAACTTCATCCCATGTGTTCTGCGCAAATGTATTAATATATATATATATATATATATATATATATATATATATATATATATATATATATATATATATATATATATATATATAAATATATATATATATATATATATATATATATATATATTTATATATATATATATATATATATATATATATACATGTATATATATCTATATATGTTTTGCGATATATATATATATATATATATATATATATATATATATATATATATATATATATATACAAAACTTGTGTTCTGAAATTTTTTAAAAATATCTGTGTATAAACAAACATTGTATATCCATTAATATAGGTAGAGAGAAAAAGATATATATATTACATGTTATATTTATATATAGAGTATATAGTTTTTTATTTATATCTATTTGTATTTGTATATATATATATATATATATATATATATATATATATATATATATATATATATATATATATATATATATATATATATATATATATATATATATATATATTTAAAACTTGTGTGTGTGTGTGTGTTCTGTAATATTTTAAAAATACCTTTATGTAAACAACATTGTATATCTTTTATATATATATATAGTAGAGAAAGTATAGTATATATATATAGCAGAGAGAAAGAGATAGGTATATATATATATATATATATATATATATATATATATATATATATATATATATATATATATATATATATATATATATATATATATATATATATTTTTTATATTTAAATAATACACTTTTTCAGTAAAATTATTTTTTTTAAAAATCTTGTTTTAACTCACCCTTACTATGTATTATTATGTTGTGTTTAAGTTTGTAAAAGAAAAAAAATGAGGGATATATATATATTTTTATTTAATAATAAGTATGGTAAAGCAGTAAAACAGTAAAACACGAAGGGGTGAGGGTGGGTGGGGGACCCCCCTGGTGGCTGTTTGCTGTAGTGTTTTACTGCTTTATTGCTTTATGGTCCCTAAAATCATGTTTTTCGTGGAAATTTGACAACTTTTTTCTAGAAACAATGTTTTTTAAAAATGTTTTTCAAAAATAAAAATGTTTTTCATCAAAAGAAAATGTTTTTCAAAAAACAAAAATGTTTTTCATCAAAAGAAAATGTTTTTCGAAAAAACAAAATGTTTTTCAAAAAACAAAAAATGTTTTTCAAAAAACATTTGTGTTTAATACATGAAAAATATAAATCTTATCCTTCAATATGAAAATTTAACTTTAACTTTAACTTTATCTATAACTTTAACTTTAACTTTAACTTAAAATGTAAGTGTATGTATACGACCTCTAACTAAATATATTCTTCTTCTTTCTCATTCTTCTTTCTCCTTCCTCCTCCTTCTTCTTCTTCTTCTTCTTCTTTCTTCTTCTTCTTCTTCTTCTTCTTTCTTCTTCTTCTTCTTCTTCTTCTTCTTCTTCTTCTTCTTCTTCTTCTTCTTCTTCTTCTTCTTCTTCTTCTTCCTTCTTCTTCCTTCCTCATTGTCTTGCACTCTGTGCTTTTCTTCTTTTTTTTTCCTCCTCAAGGGGTCCTCAAACTCATTTTTGGGGTTATGAAACCCCAAAATTCGGAATCTGTGTCCTTTGAAACTTATATAAAACACATCAATTGACTCAATATGCAGCTGGAGCCAGAATTCCAGTCTGGCTCCGCAATCACAAACTCCGGCTCCGGCTCCGGCTCATGTGCTCCGTCACATAAACTCATTACTCTATTTCATTTATTCTCTTCTATTCATTCATCAATTTTCAACTTCTAAATCCTTTTGGTTTTGGGGCTCAGACCCCTCCTCCTTGGACGCTGCGATTTGGGAAAACCCAGGCAGGCGGGACCTTCATCAACCATGGTAGCCAGTTTGAAGAGAATATCTTTAACCAGAAAAGCCTTTAAAAAAACAAAAATATAAATGAGCACCGCAGCACCGGTGCAAAAGACCTCAAGGAAAGCTCTGATCCACTCGGTAATGCCAGAAATCAACTCGGCATACCTCGAAACATAGAGGTAGACACCAAGTTCAACTCTCTAGCTCGAAAAATAACAAAGTTGAATACTTACACTAGAAAAAGGGGGGTAGGGGTACTAACTCGTAGAAGGAACCATCCTAACAACTTCTAATACACACCAATTGAATCCTCATACCTCAAAACATAGGGTAGACACTAATATTAGGTGTATTCTATGAGGTAGGATACATGCTAGAAGTGTTAGAAAAGGGGGTTGATACTAACTCGTAGAAGGAAGCATCCTAACACTTTCTAAATATATACTAACTGATCTCCTACGTACATTATAACATAGGTAGGTACCTATTATAGGGGTATTCCTAGGATGTAGGACATGTCGCTAGAAGCTAGAAACAGTTGAGCCACTTGAAACCTCAAAATGAATTCTACACCATTGAAAACATATATGTAGACACCTCATTTGTTCTAATATAAAAGGTTGGAGCCCAAATTCATTCTGGCACCGGCAACCACCAGCCCGGCTCCGCCCCATGGTTTGCCAATTAATTCTACTATGCTGAAGCGGCGCACGAAAACGCAAAGTTGCTCTCACGATAAATGCGAAAACGGTTAACACCCAAATTCGAGGTTGAACGAAGCAATACCG
>JABUQX010017776.1:0-2500 GCA_015478945.1 Trachelipus rathkii
GAGGAGAGATAATCGTGACAAAGATTTTTGTACATATATGCGATAATGGCTGAGGCATTGTAAAGTGGTTTATACAAACTGATAATAAGGAAGTGATATGAATGTGCTCTCTTTTAATTTTTAGTAAATATTAGTGTAAATATATAATTATATAATATAGATATATAATTATATATTATGTTGATATTATATAGTATAAATATATAGTATTATATATAACTATATATATATTATATATATATATTATAGTATATATATATATATATATATATATAAGTATATATATATGTATATATTATATAAAAATATCTTATATAATATATTATATATATATAATGATTATAATTTAGCACGAGTAGATTGTGAGTTCATTTTAATTCAAATAAACATACATTATAATCCGCTCACCCTCCTCTGGGTAAAATAATTAATTTAAGATGGAAGGTGTAATAGAAAATATAATTGATTTATTATTCTTTATTAATATTCTTTTATATTGTTGTTTTCACACATAATAATTGATAATTTTTATATTGTATAATAATCAGGAGAGTGGGCCACAGACCCTTTAAATATATTTTCGTGAATACTTATAATCCCATTATATAACATTGTCATGTTTTAAGGAAACAGTTTGCAGTGGGGCATGTTAATAGAATGCCATGTGTCTTTACTAGATCCTGTTTCAACGTACGTTCTTTCTAATTTTTAATATATTATCTCACTTGGGTGAATCAACTTAGCTGTCAATGACACTTAAAGAAAAAGATCTTCTTAATAAGAAGCATTAATAATAATTCTACACCCTTTAATTTTATTACAAAAAATAATACAGTTTTAGCGTGTCTGGGCGATGCCCAGGAACTGTTGTAACGCTCTGATTGTCGTGCCGAACTAACTGCGTCCTCGGTCTCTCTTTGGGCTTTCAAGCTATTGCCGGGAGAGAAAAAGCCACTCTTTAATTGGCTATTTCCATTTAAATAATATTTCAAAAAGGAATAAATTACAGTAATTATGTGATTTTATAAGATGTAAGAAAATTTTACCGGAAGTTATCATAGCATAAAATACTGAGCGATAGCGATTTTGGATGCCTTTGTTCTAACCTAAGAGTTTCTAGCTTTACAAATATAGCTAAAGATATAAAAGCATTATTTTATATACGAAGCATACGTAAGTACATATTATGGTGATTTTCCGGTTGATCAAGATATATACAGCACGCTTCAATACAAAAAACATTGTTTTGTAAAAATTTTAAAATCGATCAAAAATATTCCGTAGAATTTTTTCATTTTTACTGAATAAACCAAGTTTTGAGTACTATGATACTAGCCGTGCTTAAGCCTACCCATCTTGCGATTGAACGTCAATCAGTATGACTAAAGGAGTTCAATAGCTCTCCCCCTTATGGTACAGACGACAGTTATATTTTCGTTCTCGTTATTTTCAGCTAAATTTACATATGATTTCACCCTTAATTCGCAAATGCTATTAATTAAGAAAAAAATATTGATATTAACGGCAACATAAAATATTAATTAAAATAATTTGATCAACATATCTTCCTAATGTAGCAACATAAAATAAATTTCGTATATTACAATTATAATATTTGCATCAATAGTTTTTTTTTTAATTGAGGTACCCAAAATTGTCCCTATACTAATTTACCCATAGCTTAATAAATACATATACAGATGGATTTTTTAAAATGGAGATCTCAAGTATATAATTTTTGGTCATAAATTTCTCACAAAGGAGCTTTTTTTGCAATTTATGAATTATGTAAACCTGTCTAAAATACAGTCTACAATTTTCTGTTTGCAAATTACAAATTTTTATTATAGAATTAATCTGAAATATAAAACGAGAAATTAATTAAAAATGGCATTTCTTAAAGTTTTATTTACAAGTTCACCCATCTTTCCCTCCCGCTTTTTGGGGGGTAAGAGTACCGAAGGATGGGGGATTACCACCTCCTTACATTGTAAACGTTTATTTAAATACACACAAGATTCCTATAATTATCCTAAGACACAAAAGAAGTTTATCTGATTTTCTATTATTCTATAACATCATTCTGCGCCGAATTATAATATATTTTAATTACCTTTTTAATAAAACAAAATAATTAACAGATTAAATTTTCACTTACAAAAACAAAATACCATTTGCGCGGGAGAAGAATTTCTATGGTCTTTCCTGTATTTTCTGAACAACGTTACGAGTGGCTTAGGCGCTTTAACAGCCCAGGCAAATTTTTTTTGAGGCTTAGTTTGTTACCGCATAGAGCGAAATTTAACTTGTTGGTTCTTTCATACCCTTCCATTTTATTAGTCTCGAACTACATCGAGGCTTATTGTCTCTTTCGTTGTATTGGTTTTTATTTTTGTTCTTAAGTGGTTCACATTTTAGAGAAAGCCTTTGCCTTACGTGCCTTTGTAGGTCTCAATGGGGTGGGGGGAGTTTTTCCTTCTACCCGTCCCCCATAATAAAA
>JABUQX010017776.1:7500-10000 GCA_015478945.1 Trachelipus rathkii
TTCCATTATTTCCATTGAACATTTTCATCCCAAGTACTCTTCCCCCCACAACATTGGAAGATGATGCAAAGTTGCTATTCGTAGCTGGGTGGACATACATGAATACGATATTAAGGAAAAATGATTTCAATACATCATAGTTTACCTGCTTCTTCTGTACAATTTTCTTCTTTTAACGTAATTTGTTGGATAATTTTTGTTAATACCATGAGGGATTCAAGAATATTATTTAGCTCGTGAGACCATTGTGTACCACTTACTTGCACTGAATACATCGAATCAGTATGTTAATTGTTTCAATAGCTTCGGTGCATTAATTGTGCAGGGTAATATATATATTATATTATATTTCATATATATATATATATATATATATATATATATATATATATATATATATATGATATTATATAGATAAAGTTATTATTATTATATATATATATATATATATATGATGTATATATATATATATAAAAGTATAATAATATGAATATATATATATATATTATATATATATATATATTAACTGATAACATATATATCTAATATATATAAGTATATATATATAGATATATTATATATATCAGCGCGGTTTTACGTGGGAAGCACAGGAGGCCGGGCCCCCTCTAAAAAAAAAAATATTTGTCCTAATATAATGAGAAAATGAGATATATTGTACCAATTAAAAATGTTTAAAATGTTTATATCCCAATAGAGATGAAAAAAGATCATTTGTTCTCTTGCGTAACCTTTAGGCCTAAAAAAAATCATTGACTGGGAATTTGCGAATTTTGTGCCGTCCAAGAGAGCAATAATTAATAATGCTTCAAACACGGTTTTCAGGAACGTAAAAGAACCTTTAATTCCTTATTTTGTTATTATTGAGATTTTCCAACAAAGCCTTTCTCTCGAAACACGTCCATAAAATAACTCCTTCACCAAATTTGGTCAAGTAGAGTTGCCCTTGCATTGCAATAATTGTGAAAACATAAATAAGAAAAAGATCTTTGTCCAAATTAGAGATATAAAAATAGTCTTTGACCCACTTATGAAAGATTAGATATATTTTTGTCTCTATATATATATATACTATATATTATATATATATATTATAAATATATATTATAATATTAGTATAAATATATATATAAAATATATATATATATTATAATTGAAGAGAGAGAGAGAGAGAGTTTATACTAAAATTTACTATATTTTGTTAATAATTATTTTAGTTGTAATTTTGAAATATGAAAAAAATGAATACTGAAAAAAAGAAAATGATATAGTGTATTGGTTGCCGGGATTCAACTGTAATTTTAATTGTAATTTTGAATCTTTTAATAATAACTTTTCTGTGTAATAACTTAGCAATTTTCAAATGGAGGAAGGAGGACAAAAATTAAACCTTTATATTTTCGTATATTATATAATGAGAGACACGATTATAACATATTTAACCTATTCTTAGTTCATACATTAATTAAATAATCGAATTATAATCTTTAAAAAAATGTGTACAACTTTATACAACAGGAAAATCATAAACACGCTTCGCTACGAAAATCAGGACAAGACGGGGAACTTGAGGCAAAGTTTCTTCTTTAAAGGAGCTTCAACGGCAGGAAGGTCAAAATTATATTATCAAACTCAGTTAAAAAAAAGAAAAGAGCACATTAATATTCAGCATTTAGTTCATGTAATTCAGCAGAGTATGCAATAATTAAAATAAATAAGAAGTTATTTTCACTTCCAATAAAATTTTCACAACTGCCATCTCCATAAAAAAGTTGGTAATGATTCCAATATTTTTTCTGCTATAACCAGGCATTGTTCGAGACTAAAGAAATTTAAGAATAAGAGGATTTTATGACTTATATCGTGAAAATAAATCTTACTTAACACAGAATAAAGTTATGTTTGTTTTCATCAACAAGTTATAAAACCGATCCTCATACATTGTCTGTTAAATCTAAAAGTTTACACCTGAGGAATTTATTAATTACGTAAATTATTAAATGTTTCTTCACTTTAAGCGAGAGTTACGAGTGCAAAATACAAATGGTAACATTCAACTTTCAATTATCAAAATTCCCAAACGGAGCAAACAGCACTCCGATAAATCGGCAGTGCTTAATACTTCATTATCAAAAAATTCAAACTTAAGAGCATTATAGTTTCCATTCTTTCAGCAGGTTGGTTCTCCCAACATAATATATATTATATAATATATAACTATATAGTTATAATATACTGTTATATTGGTGTATATTATTATATAGTTATATATGATTTGTTGTAGGTATAATAGTTTTATAATTTATTGAATCATGAGGTCATTGATATGTTTAATTATATGAATTAGTTATTAGGTGGGATGGTATATTGTGTTGATATTAGTTAATAATTATATATTATATAATATATATATATATTACGTAGTATATTATATATATATATATATTTTACAAGTCATCACCACCGCTCACGGGCAAGCCCT
>JABUQX010017777.1:0-2500 GCA_015478945.1 Trachelipus rathkii
TAGTTAATAATATAAATAAGAATCATAATAATAATAATAATAATAATAATAAATAATAATAATAATAAATTATATATATATATTATATATATTATATATATATATATATAGTATATATATATATATTATATATATATATATTATATATATATATATTATATATATATATATATAATATATATTATAATTAATAATATTAATTTTAATAAATTTTAATATTAAATTATTTTAAATTTTTAAAAATTTTAAATTTTATTTATATATATATATATATATAATATATATATTACTATTTTGCTTATGGTATGTATGACATTCCAGTGTCTAATGGTTCGCCTTTTCTGTTATGCTTTCATATCCACACTCATCCTCCAGACAAAATATCATTTTATCCACATACTTATATCCACACCCCCTCTTCTTAAACAACATCTTACAGACATCCCCATCCCTTATATCCATACGTGTAGGGAGAAAAAGTTGCCCACATCGTATGTCCTGCGTGTTGTAGAAGGCGAGACTAAGGGACGTTGGTAGTTAGGTTAGCTGCCACTACACTTATTCTTTTGCCAGCAGAATGTAATGCTTAATGCATTGCTTCTGGAGGAAGGTCGTGTGGGGTTTTTGATCGCAGTAAGCGCCCTTTATATCCTTCGGCGAAAATGGTTATGATGTAAATCTGTGTATATGAAATGTTAATAGGAATCAATGTGAGGAGATGAGGAGAGAAGTGATGGATGTATTTAGAAAGGGGAAATTTGATTTGCTAGCTGTGTGACTGAAAAAAAGATGAAAGGAAACGGTAGAAAAATGAGTGGTGTGGGTGTGGAAATGTGTTTTGTTGTTGTGTGGAAAGGAATTGAGAGGGGTGATATATGGATTGCCAATTCGATGAGGGCGAGTTGTGGTGGTTAGAGAGCTATGGGAAGAATTTTTCTGTGTGTGAGTTTGCTAGAAGTCTAAAGGTTTAAATTAAGTTTGAAAAGGTCAAAAATTTGTAGTGTGGTTGCGAACATATGATCCATTTTTCTAAGAGGGTCAATGTGAAAAGAGTACGATTTTCTGGGATAATCTGAATGGATGTTGGATTTGGGGGGAATACTAGATTCAATTCATTTGCCACATATCTGCCCATTCAAGGATTTTTTTTTTACAGTTGTCACCACCACTCACGGGCAGAGCCCTATTCAATGAGGGGGTGTATTACTCTCAAAAGTTCACCCTCTAGCGCAAATTACGCATATGAGCACAGACGCAGGCTTTAAAGTGAGGGGATTAAATTCAGTAGGAAATACAGAAGATGGAAGAGAATTCCACAAAACAGAGGTGGTGGGAAAGAAGGAAGCACCACAGCAAACTAGCCTGGAGTTACCAATGTCAACACAATACTCGTGCGCAGATACAGCACCTATTGTGCTACGAAGGCGTCGTAAAGGTGGTGGCGCAAGTGATAAGTTCCCTCGCAGCACTGGCTGCCGCTGCGGTACCTATAGGATAGAGATAAAGCACCAACATCGCCTCGCAAAGATAGAGGGTCAAGTGAACTGGAAAGTACAGAACAGTTTATAAGCCTTTTTGCCGTTGACTCGACCCTGTCCAAAAGCCGGGTGAAACCAGAGCCCCCCCCCCCCAGATATGAGAGCAGTACTCCATACATGGGCGGATGAGACCTTTGTATAGCGGAGCAACTGAGAAAAGGAAGAAAGTCTCACAGTCTAAACAGAACTTCCAGTTCTTTGAGGCCGCCCTAGCAACCGTTGTGATGTGAGGTTTCCAAGACATTTTTTTGTTCAAGTTAAGGCCAAGGATGTTTATATTGTCAACAGGAGAGGCGACAGAACAGTCGGGGGGAAAAAAAAAAAAAAAAAAGAGGGGGAAAAAAAAAACCCCAAGGGGGGATTGATGGTGCAAGAAGGAAAAGGTATTTTGGAGATGAGGAGATTTGTAAAGTTGAGTTTTTTAAAAGAATTGAACTTTACAAATTTATTTCTATCCATCAGCAAAGATAAAAACAGGAAAGAATAAGGCGAGAGCAATTCCAAGAAGTAAAAAGTGGGAGTATAATTATATGAGTTAAAGAATTGAAGGGTCGAGAGAAGTCATCGGAATACGAGTGGATAGAGTTATAGGTGCAGGGGTGAGAAATTCATTAATGAAAAGTAGGATAAAAGTAGGAGATAGGACAAGAACCCTGAGGAACACACTATTGACAGAAAAAGAAAGAAGAAGGTCGCGCCCATCAACAACATCCGATATGAGCGATTTGGAAAGAAAGCTAGAATATAAGTTAAGGCAAAGAGAAGGAGGCAAACCCAAAAGGGAGGGGAGCTTGGAGAGCAGTGACGCGTTGCCAACTCGGTCAAATGTTTTGTATATGTCAAGCGCCACCACCCAAGTCTCCCCGTAGTTCTTAAGAGCGAAAAACCATAAAACGGTTAGATAGGATGTATATCGCCAGTAGACCTCGGGCAAACTGGCGATCTAGTGAGTTTCAGATTGA
>JABUQX010017777.1:22500-25000 GCA_015478945.1 Trachelipus rathkii
AACAGAGCAAATGAATTTAGTCATAGATTTGCTAGAGTATCTAAGCAGCAAGATGGAAAATCCGAAAAACTTCAAATTAGAAACAGGAGAACAAAGAGGGTCAATGCGAGGAAATTCACAACAACTGCCATTGTCTGAAAACTAAAGAATAAGATCGTAAGAGAGAGAGAGAGAGAGAGAGAGAGAGAGAGAGAGAGAGAGAGAGAGAGAGAGAGAGAGAGAGAGAGAGAGAGAGAGAGAGAGAGAGAGAGAGAGAGAGAGAGAGAGAGAGAGAAGGAGGGAGAGGAGGGAGGGAGAGAGAGAGAGAGAGAGAGAGAGAGAGAGAGAGAGAGAGAGAGAGAGAGAGAGAGAGAGAGAGAGAGAGAGAGAGAGAGAGAGAACAGGGTAGAGTTTATTTTAGAAGTGACGAAACACCGGAATTTTAGTCAAAGGAAGAAGTGAGTGTTAATGAGTGAGGAAGAGTTTGTGTACAACAAAACTGAAATTAGAGAAAAAGACAGAGAATGTTGCAGACTTTAATGAAAAATAAAGTCTGCATACCAGAGCAAGCTCTCTCAGAATTCCATCCTGCACAAAAATATCCCCGGAGGCCGTCAACTTCCAAATGATGATTAGGGGAGGAATAGACAAGAAGCATTGTTTGGATGCCGCCCATCCAAGTATCTCAAAGGTAGGTTTTCCATTTCTCTATCTCTTGAAATTAGATAAATGTTTGGGTGGGTGTTTGTAAGATTGTGGAGAGCATGTGAAGAGAGGGGTTAGAAGTTGCCACTAAACATATTCAAACCAAATTCCAGTGTAAGGTCGAGAGTACGCTGGAGATACCGTATGTGAAAGTGAAAGACAAAATGGGCAAACCAAAAGGCACTGGAGAACAGGTCTTGTTAGGGCTTACTGTAATATGAAGAGGTCAGAAGTAAAGAGATGCAAGTGACAAAAATTTTGTTTACAGACAAACTGATTATATAAATCAAATCTACTTACAATCAGCGTAGATCAACCAAATAATATATAACTCTGTGCCTACAAACATCTTGATGCTTGATGTATTTCTCACTGCAACTTCTGAATTTTTATACTCTTTTCACCTACACCCCTTTGTTTCCTACCTCTTATATATGTTATCTTAAAAGAATGAATCGCAATACATTTCTTTCAAAAACAAGATTGGGCATCTTTGAACAATTTTTCTTCATAATTTACTTTTTTGATCATTGCATCAAGAGACTTTCTTTTTTAATACTTCCTGTTGAAAGGCAACAAAAACTAAACCATGTCAGAAACCGACATGCCCCTATATACAATGACGGTGCGTTCTACCAATTATTTACACTTAAGCTATATTACATTGTCTAATTTATTTTAGCTGCCATTATTGCAAATATAGAACAAAAAGCAGTTTCAATGTTTTATTTTCTAAATATCATGAAATAAGATTCATTAGGTTGCTTATTAACCTATTCATTAAACTCATTTTTGAATGTTTCTGGTGTGCGAGTTATAAAACTCATATAATATACCTTTCAATTGCTTTCGTGTAAGTTGTTAATTATAAAATTCATGATTAAACAATTAAACAGGCAAATTTCAAAACACAAAACTTGAATTTATTTGTTTTGATTTGAAACTTTTAAACTAACAATCAAGACGTCAAAAGTTGTTTGAAAGATTTCTTATACATTTCCGCAAATTTTATATTGAACATTTGATATATTTTTTTATATTATTCTCAGTTTATATAAACTATATTTAATCTATAATTTAAAACGTGAATTATCCAGAATACGATAATAATTGTCGTTTTCTACATTATCTGTCTCATATATTTTAAAAAGTCTTTCAACGCTTGTCTTTTAAGAAACTATTAAAAACTTCAATTAAGTTCTAATTTATCATCTCAAAAAGTGACATAAAATTCTCTCTCCTCTCTCTCTCTCTCTCGTCTTCTCTCTCTCTCTCTTCTCTCTTCTCTCTCTCACCTCTTCTATCTCTCTCATCTCTGCCTCTCTCAATCGTCTCCGGCTCTCTCTCTTCTCTCTCTCTCGTCTCTCTCTCTCTCTGAAATACTAAAAAACTCTCTCGAATCTAATGAAAACAAGGCCTGCATTACTTCACTTATAATCTCGTAAAAGCTTATTAAGAGTTCATAAAAATTAAAGGATAGGAAAACGGTTCGAAATTTTTTTACTTTTCTTTTTCTTTATTTTTCCTTTTTTTTTTTTTTTTTTTTTTTTTTGCTTCAAAAAAGAATATGAATGATTGAAAGTAAGCAGTGCGGCCGATGGGATGATTGCGGGAAAGAGGAGAGGGGCTGACTCTAATAAATTCTAGGCTATCCATCGCAACTGGTCTTCGGATTTACAATAATAACTTATTTATATACAGTATATAATATATATATATATATATATTCATGTAGGTAGATATATATATTATTATATATATATATATATAATAATATATTATATATTATAATATATTATAATATACTATATATAAA
>JABUQX010017778.1:0-7500 GCA_015478945.1 Trachelipus rathkii
GATATTGAGTCCGCTGATATACAGTTGCAGTCGTATATATGTATATAATATCTAGCAATTTTCTAGAGTGCTTTAATCTGTATAGACCTATAGAGATTGTATCATTCAATATTAGATGTATATATATTACTTATATATATATATTATATATATATAGTATATATATATAGATATAATATTATATATATATTAATATATATTATATAAATATATATAATATATATATATTAATATTAATTATATATATATATATATTAAGTAGTATACTATATTATTTATATTAGTGTAGCTTCACACCAAAGTTAATAATGTTATGTGTGTGTGTAGTGTGATTGTGTAGTGTGATGTGTGTGTATGTGTGTGTGTGCTCGTATATATATAAATAAAATATTAATTATAAATTTAATATATATGATATATATAATACTATATAAATATAACATAATATATATATCATATTATTATAATATATATTATAATATTATAATATTATATAATATTATATTATAATATATTATATATATTAAGTATATATATATATTAATAGTATAATATATATTATATATATTATTATAGATATAATCATACTATATATTATACTAATATAATATAATATATAATATTATATATATATCATAAATGTTAATATATATTGTGTAGTATGTTTGAGTGTTTATGTGTTGATGTGTATTGTAGCTCGATTATATTGTAGTTTCGTATACTAGGCCTAATTATCCGAATTAATATATATATATATATATATATATTATTATTATATATATATTATTCCTAACATAATATATATAATATATATATATATAGTTAATATATTAATATATATATATAAATTTTATATATATATATATAAGTATATATATATTAATATAATATATATTAAATATAATTATATTACTATATAATATATTATATAACTATATATATATGTGTATGTGTGGTTAGTGTTGTTTATGTATCTTGTAATTATGATGTTGTTATTGTAGTAATATAGTATCTAAATTATATTCACAATTATTATATATATATATATTAATATATATATATTATATATATATTATACTATTAAGTAAATTATATTAAATATATTAATATATATATATATATATATATATATATATTATATATATATATTATATAATATATAATATATAATAATATATACTTAATATACTAATATATATATATTATATTAATATTATATCAAATGTAGTGGAGTATGGAGTGTTTATGTGTATGATTGATGTGTATAATCACTTAGTGTTTATTCGACCTGAGTCATGTTGCCCTAATTATTAATTTGAAGGGGTCCAATTTGTCATACTCTCAGATAATCCACAATCAACGCTCTCACTAGGGTGAGTCATAATATACTATCATGATGAGGATGACCTGATTAGAAAGTATTCACTGGATATAGGAAATTAGAGTGGGTGGGTAACTCAAGAGAGGAGGTGATACACGGTTATCAGCCTACTTAAAGTTAAGGCATCTTACACCGTAGCATGAGTGAGAGAGTGTAGCACTTAAGGAGTCGATAACTTATGTTGATGTATGTACTCCGGGAGATCCGGGAGGAGATTTGCATCTTTCGTGGGAGTGTATTTTATTGTGTTGTTGATATTTATATCGGAGTGGTTGAAAGAGATAGAGTGATTATTGGGTATTAGGCGATTGTTGAGGTAATCTAATTAGTTGTGTATAAAGTTGTGAGAAAATATGATTATTGAGAGAGAAGAATGTGTTGTTTGAGAAGGGGAGTCGATAGAGATTCTAGACGATAGGTATGAGAGATGTCAGTGATAAGGGTAGGTGTGGATATGTTTTAGTAGACGCGAGAATTAGTTCGTGTATTAGATGATCGTAGGTATATAGTGGAGCATGCCAAGGTGTATTGGGTCAAGAGCCCTTGGATAAAATTATGTTTCTATCAGTGTCCATAATGACTCATGAATGGGGAGAATATAATTTATTGATTTCACCGTGTAGAATTTAATTATATGGATCGGGTGGGTTTAATCATTATACAGTATGAATTCGTTTCGTATATGATATATAGTGCGTATATTTATTGTATTATCTATATTTGTATTTTAATTTACTATTTGGATAGATATGATGATTCAGGGTACATATACTACAGATATGTTGATTCCATTAGAGTGATTGTAGGTTCTGAGAGATTGTTATTTGTATAGTAGTATATGTCAGATTGTGTGTAGGATTTCATTGAGATAGAAAACATTTGCAGAATGAGTTGTGAGTACATTTGGTTATATTGTCGGTGATCTTGCGTGTGGACTTATAATGAGATTTAATTATGTAAACGTACAGGATGATGAAAGATGAAGTTGTGTGTCAAAGGTTATAAATATTCGAGTATCAATTATTGGGTGTTTTGAGACTAATGAGGGGATTAAGTAAGTTAATTTAGAGTTACTGTGTATATGCGGTTAATAATGGATGATTGGTGTCTGTTCAGTGGTAAGTCAAGGTTATATAGTATTGAATTTTCTACGATATAGGCCTGACGATTACTATGTATGGATCTGACAACTTAAGATCTCTATAGCCGAATTTGTAAGGGTATAGATTTGTGATTATGTGATTTTGTAGGTTCTGTGGGTATTCAGTTACCTCTGAGGTGTGGATGGTTGTCTGTGCGATAGTTTATGGGCGTTTAATCTATCAATTCTGCTAGCGTTGTAAGTTTTGTAATTATTGTTATAAATAAATCGAAGTTGTTAGTTTAAGCTACCTATGGAACGCGCTGTCACACATGAGTTTAACATCTAGCGGACGGAGAGAAAGGTAAGTTGATCCTCTGAGGGACTTCCTCTGCTTTCTTAGGTTGACTCATTTTCTGGATTTGGGATGTTTAAAGGTAAATAGAACTTTTAGTAGCGAGCCTATAGCACCGTGTGTTCGCTTCTGTGCGTCTTATAAATAGTCATTGAATTTATAGTGATGCCAATCATAGTTTTGGAATTGTTAGGTAAAAGAAGGTTGATAGTTATTAACAAGCGTGAGAATTTATTCTATTGAATAGGAGTAAATAGTTTCATGAGGCTACTGGTGTCGAAGGATTTTACTAATCGCTGTGTAGGCAAAGGGAGTATTTGCTAACATGCGATGGTTTGTTTAATCCGTATGGATGAAATACGCGTCTCGGTTAGTACTTGGTCGCTTTTGATATTGATGATCTGTTCTGGGTATAGAAATTACTTTGAAGGCTGTGAGAGGATGGCAATTGTGGAGGCGAGTTTCAGTGCGTTGATTTTGGGGAGGAGGCTCCGATCGAAAATTTGGTGGATTTTGTGACCGTGCGTGATCTTCACCTATTACGGTTTTAAACAAGGGTAGGAAAAGGAGCACGAGTGAAAATTGTGAGAATAAGATAATGATGACAGTAGAGCGCGCTTGTGTGTCATAATAATGGGTTTTTTAATTTGGGCTATAGAAGTATCACTTTGGTACTTTTATTCTAGATAAATATAGACATTAAGAAGAGAATTTATTAGCTTGATTAGATTTGTTGAAATAGTTTGTCATTGAAGAAATAAGTGGTTGTCAAAGTGTTTTAATGTGAAGGTAAGATAGAATGTTAGGCTGACAGAATCTGGGGAGTTTCTCTTTCTAGATATTGTTTGAACAAGTGTGGCAGTTAGTCGTATAGTTGATCTTCTCTGTGGTGATAATGACAAAGGTGTTCTGGGAATTTGACTTTCTAATTTGTGTGATTTTTTGAAGGTCTTTGCAGAACCTAGCTCTTTTCGTGTTAAATTGAGTATAGTTGTCATTTGGTACGATACTATTGGAAATAGTATTATGATTATTGGGGAAGGGGAGAGCTAATTATTTAATTGCCACTCATATTAATGCTTAATTATCGTTTAGGTAGTGACTGGGGGGTAGGAGGGGTTTATTTTAGGATATAGAGATGTGAAGTTGCTATTATGTATTTATTATTACTAGCCTGAAAATATATGCATTCACTTATTATTATCAGTAGTGCTTATACACCACCATTAGTTTATGTCCAGATTATAAGATATTATATGTCATTTTATTATTTTAATGATATATTATTTTTAGTTCTTTTGATCTTGGCGTTTGCGGTAATTGATGATATCTGGATACTATGAGTAGATGAGAGATTTTATGAGTAGTGTAGTTTAGTCAGTTAATTGTGATCAAAGTTTAAGAATAAATTATCTTTGAAGTTTAAATTTAGATATATAGTACTATATAGTATATATATATATATATACTATTATTATACTATATATATATATATATATATATGATATTATATTAATATATTATATAATATATATATATAGTATATATATATATAAAATACAAATATATATATATATATATAATTAATATATATATATATATATATATTATTTATATATATATATAAATAACTATACTATATAACTAATATATATATTTATTATATAATTATATATAATATATATATATATATATATATTATATATATATAAGATATAATATAAATATATATATATTATAGTATTAGCAGTTATAAGTGGGCAGTTAGATCTGCATGTTAAAACATTTTCTGGTTCATCTGAAAGATAACAAATGTATATAATAATATTATCATTTTATTATTAGTTTTATCTGATATATAATATAATTTGTCAGATTGTTATATATATAATAGGTGATATTAATTATATATATGTATATATAGTAAATAGGGTTCTGTATTAGCATATATGAATTCTAATTATGTAGTATATAGCTTTTACTTAATGTAATAGAGTTGTAAGGTCACTTAATATATATAAATGATCTTATATGTATAGGTATATAGTAAGTTGAGAGTTTAATCTGATTTATCCATAGTTATGGGTGTAAGGTGTGATGAGTGTCTGACATAGAGGAGTAAACTAGAAGAACGGCAGCACTACAGTGAACATAATTGATATGAATTTTGGATATTAGCGAGAAATATATCTGGATGTTGGTTTTTTGTAGAGAGATGTACATATATATATTGGTTTATGTGTAAAGGATACTATTTTATGGGGAGTTTGATAAATATATCTATTTATTATTTGCTCTATATTACTAATGATATATACTTATATAGCATATAATACGCTCTCATATATAATATGCGTATTAATGGGTATCTATATATAAACGTGGTTTCCGATGGAGACTATATTCTCACCATATACTTACATATATACTGTATGATTCTCAATGTTTAATGCAGCTCACTTGATATGTAAGAGAGATAAACTTTATATATATATATAGTAATAGCTAGGCTAATATAGAGTATATACGGTATACTATAGTATTATAATTACTAACCGGGATATATATATAATACATACTATATATTATATTATATAGGTATTAATAAGTATGATGAGAGGAGGAGACCACGGCTGCCGATAATATAACACATAATGACGGAATATAGAAATGAATATTAATATATATATATATATATTATATATATATATAATATATATTAGTATATATAGATATTATCAATATTATAGAGTGTCACAATGCAAGGGAGGTCACACAGATGATCGAGATACTATAAAAGCTCGCTGTTGTAGTCTGCAATGATGTATATGGATTAAGAATTATGAAGTAGGAAGACATAGTATCGTTAACAGATTGCTAGATAGACTTAAGATAATAATATAAGATAAGATGTGATGTGTAGAGCGGCTAATAGGCGACAGTGAAGGGTTATAATACTTGTGAGAATCACGGTGAGAGGATAAATCGTTAAGTCATGAGAAATGAGAAGGAGATGTGTGCGGTGTTGCAGGTGGAGACGAGGTATATATATATGTATATAGCATTAGAACAAATGTGAATCTTATAGTATATATAATATATAGTTATATATATAACGCGAGTTATTAGATATGAAATAAGCCTCACTTACAGTATATATGCTATATAGTGCTCGGTAAAAATATTAGTCGAGCTAGTATAGATGCGGACGGGTGGCGGTGAGGAGCAGTTTAGAGAAGTCACACTCTCTCTCTTAAGGCGTAGACTTGCGTGAGACGCCGATAGTGGAGCTCGAGATACGAGGATACGTAGAAGGAATAGCGCAGTACTGAATTCTACTACGCGCGTCTCTCGAACCTGTCTTTGGTGATTGTGGTGTCGCTGGGGTTCTCTCCGCCTCTCCCTTACGATGGGGGTAATGGAAAACGTCCCCTTCGTTTCGTCCGTGCGGTTCGAGCCCTATTGGGGCGTGATATATATTTATATAGTATAATATATATATATAATATATATATATATATTATCGAGCATATATCATAGCTTTGGAGCGTGTAAAAATATGAGTGTCTACTTAGCGCGAACGATAGATGAAGGTAAGTTGAGGTGATGTGTGAACTAGTATGTAAGATGGTGACGAATATTGAAAAAAAAAATAAAAAAAACCTCTCCTTAGAATTTCCGCTGATTCCAAATATTAATTTGTTATTTACTGTAAGAGTTGAGCGACGTCTGGTTCCTATTACATAATGACGGACACTATATCTGGTATACATGTACTATATATAGCGTGATATTAGGTATATATATACTTCAAGGCAGTGTATAGGCGATTTTAGAAGTATACTGCAAATATATATATATATATGTATATAAATATATTATATATATATATATATAGATATATATATCGTATTATCTATATATTATATATGATATATATATATTATATATATATAGTATTGATATATAAAATCTCTATCTTCTATACAACTCTCAGAGGGCTTTGCCTGTCAGTTGGTACAGCATTTCTACGTTCTGCCTGGAAACTGTACGGAGAACAACTAGAAGACTCTGAAGACTATGTTCTCGGTCGTTAATGGTTTTCGGACGGCCGTCTCGAGTTAATACACTCTCAGGTATGGTTTTCGCCCTTTCAGTAGATCTAGCATCTTCAGTTAGGTCCTCAAAACTCGTTCTTCCAGAGCTCTCCATGAGATCTTCTTCTAGGCGCATAAGATTCAATGCTGGTCCAGGAGTAATAAAAGCAAAAGGAACCGGGTTGCTAGCCCCGTCGCCCTATGACCATTTTGGGCGAAGATATTCTTCAATAATCCCTGAACTTGCCCGTAATATCCATACATATATTATATATATATATACGTACTTATATATTATATATATATATTAAGTAATATATATTAATATATATATGATATATATATATTTATATATATATATACTATATATTATATATATATATTATATATATATATTATTAATATATATATATAATATACTGTAATATTAAAATCTTCACGTAGCGTTTAGGATAGTTGATTTTATGGTAGGTTAGTTTGAAATGCTTTCGTCAGAATAGTATAAATAAAAATGTAGCTATTTTCCCTTAAAATTTCCTGAGACAATTGCTTTGTGTCTTGTAAAATGAAGTGAAAATACTGTAAA
>JABUQX010017778.1:15000-16184 GCA_015478945.1 Trachelipus rathkii
GAGAAGACTACACATTTGTATTTTAGAATTATTTTTTTGTAGAAACGAACAGTTTTTAACTAATGGCACTGGAAACAAATTTAAAAAAAAGAAAAAGTTGGGAAAATTCTTAAAAGGTTTCTTATTTTTGAGCAACGTGTATTTTGGACTAACAAATTTTCTATTATAGTTTAATTGGTTACGTCTCCCCACCGGACTCGCGTTAACTTGTCAGGCCCCCAGGAACCGCCGGGAGTGTCTCTATTTTCATTATAACTTTATGTCCTTTATCCTCATAACGGCAGAACCTTTCTAATGGAATGCTCTTTCCTTCTTGTGACTCGTGTCTGTTTTACCATACGGGATTTGTCTCTTTCCTCCTCCTAAATGATGAGCATACTTCTAAAAAAAACGAACATTCATGCGGTACCATCTTTTAGCACGCTGCCTGTTCTACCCCACTGGCTAGTTTGCCTTTTTAAAAAGGATAAGAGAATTCATCGTGGTTAGCAGTCATCGTCACAAAAATAGAACTAGTCAAAAAAGTAAACAGCCGACCTATCAGTTAGGAAAAACTAGGAAAACAACAAAAGCGTCTGAGAGAAAGAACGTTCAAGAAATCGTGAAAGCAACAACAATAATAAGTAGATTGCATTCACTAAAGTCGAGTTGTTTTGTCGTTCAATAACAGCTTTTTTTCAAGAGTGCTACTTGAAAAACGGATACTCAAAAATACAGGTATAGAGAAGAAGGAAAATCACCCTAAGTCGGAAATTTAAAATCAAAACTTTCGCCGTCGAGTTCGATTAGACTTATTTCCCAAAACCACCTCACAATAGTCGAGAACGTCGGAATCTTTAAGAACACCTTTTAAGCTATTCTCGTTAGGGATTGCTTTTTCGTAGCGGCTCTGAACCATTCAATGCATATCATTCGAGCCCTATTTTTCATTAAACCTGTTCGTCTGTTGGTTGCTTGTGTTTAGGTACCAGATAAAAACCGATAACAATCATGGAATCAGCGTATAAAAATTTGTATGAAAATGACAAAAAAAACATTATTTTTTTTAAATTTTCTTTATATATATAAAAAATTACGACTACGGTACAAGAAAACTAATAAACATAGTCTAGAATCAGCGTATGAAACTATGTCTTGAAAAATAAGTATTTTTTTTTTTTAAACAAGAAAGAATACATCCCAGG
>JABUQX010017779.1:7500-10000 GCA_015478945.1 Trachelipus rathkii
ATATATATATAATATTATTATGATAATTGAATATATAAATATGTTATATAAATTAGTAATAATAAAATTTATCATAGAAATATATTAGATATATATATAGATTCTTGAATTGGTTTGGGTTTCCTCCGTAATTTCCAACAATCAGCATTTGTTCTTGAATTCATGGTTCGTGGCCGTGTTCGTATTTTGGCAAATTAATTTCTTCATTGTTCGTCGTTGTTCGTTCATGGAATACGCAACCTCTCTTTGAAGGTTTGATCAAACATTGAAGGAGAACAATGTGTCCAAAAAAATGTTTTTTTTTCTGTTTTTTTTTATTATGTCTCCATTTTGGTTCATTTTTTTTCATTTTATTTTAATTTAATTGTTTGTAATCAGTTTATTTGAATGAGTTTTTCTTTTGTTTATTTTGCTTATTTTTTTTTTATTTATTTTGTTTTTGTTTAATTTTTTTACTCTAGTTGAAAATGTTTTCTTTATTCTTTTTATTATTGTGTCTGTTGCCTCTATTGTTATGTTATGTTATGTTATGTTATGTTATGTTATGTTATGTTATGTTATGTTATGTTATGTTATGTTATGTTATGTTATGTTATGTTATGTTTTATATATATATATATACATGGGCGTAGACTGGGGGGTGTTGGGGTTAGGACCCCCGAAATTTTTTGATCCCGAACTTTTTTTAATTTATATAACTCAAACCAGTTTCTCCTCAGGCACATCTTAATCTCTCTCTCTCTCTCTCTCTCTCTCTCTCTCTCTCTCTCTCTCTCTCTATATATATATATATATATATATATATATATATATATATATATATATATATATATATATATATATATATATATATATATATATATATATACAAAATGTTAAACACTTTTCGACAAACCCCTTCCAATTCATTTTCCCTCATTTTTCATATTACAACGTTGCTTTTTACTTTTCCCGTTTTTTCTTTTTTATTTTATAATTTTTTAGTAAAGAAATTAACCATGCACTTTTATTTAAAGAAATGTTAATGATTTCATTAATGATGTTTTTTATTTATAAAATTGCTAAAAAAATAATTCAAATCACTTTTCTTCGACAAAAATTTATTACTTCCATCAACATTTTTCGCCTGGCAGTAAAGCTCTTCTTTAGAATCTTCTAGAAACGAAGTAAGTAGCTCATTGTTCTTAGATATAGGCTTATATGTGAATAAACATATCGATGATCAAACAAAGGAGCTTCTATTAAAATCCTCCTGGAGCCCACTCCCAAGCTATAAATTTCCTAAAATTGGAGAGAAATTTAAGTTTTCAATTTTAATGAATTTTAAAGTATCCATAGCTATCTTATTCTGAGCATGCAGGAGGAGCTTTCTGTAAAATATGCGTGCTTTTTTGCAAAGATTGCGTAGGAAAAGGCGGGCACCAGTTTACTGGCGCATTGGTTTCTGAGAAATTTACAAATTATAAGAAAGCATTAGGGAAATTTGATACTCATCAAAACACGGAGTACCATAAAACGTGCGTCATATTAGCAGATAATTTTTTACATATTGCTAAAGGGACCTCGTGTAATATTGTAAAGGAAATTGATAGTAATTTACAAATACAGGCTGAGGAAAATAGGCTAAAATTGAAGTCGATTATAAAGAGTATCATATTTTGTGGGAAACAAGGAATAGCATTGCGTGGGAAGGATGAGTCAGGAGATATTTTGGATAATAGTGCAGTTGATGGCAATTTTAGAGCATTGTTAAGATTTCACGTCGATGCTGGCGATCATTTATTACTGGAACACTTAAAGAAATCGCCTCAGGTATCTCTATATACTAGTCCTTCAATTCAAAACGAGTTAATTGAAATTTGTGGAGATATTATAAAGAAAAAAATTGTGAGCAACGTTAATAACGCTACATGTTTTTCCGTACTCTCGGATGAAACGACAGACACATCAAAAACTGAACAAATGACTTTATGCCTTAGGTATGTGGAGACTCAGTCTTTAAAAATTAGAGAAGATTTTCTTGAATTTGTAGCCGTAGAAGGACTAACTGGAGAAGTTATCGCTAATGCAATTATTCATTCTCTTAAGAAAAATGGCATTTGCCTTAAACATATGATTGGCCAAGGGTATGATGGTGCTGCAGCGATGATGAGTGATGTTAAAGGAGTTCAGTCATATATAAGAGAAATTTGTCCAGCAGCATTATACGTTCATTGCAGTGCGCATGTATTAAACTTGGCGATATGTCATGCCTCTAAAGTAAAGTCTGTTAAATTGTGTTTGGGGGTTGTAAAAAGTGTAGGCAGTTTCTCTCTCTCACCAAAGAGAAACAATATACCTAAAGAATATATTAAAAAAGATTTGCCAAATCTAAAAAATAAGTCACTTTTAGCTTTATGTGAAACTAGGTGGGTTTACAAACATGATGCCATAATAAGATTCAAAGAACTTTTTGTAGCCGTAGTTCATGCACTAGAAAATATAATTGAAGTTTGTAATG
>JABUQX010017779.1:25000-30000 GCA_015478945.1 Trachelipus rathkii
GAAGAATGAAACTGTTTTAATGAATTTTTCATTATTTTCTTTAAGCTTAAGGGAAGTTTTGTCAATTTTACCCTTAAATCACTTGACGATGAAAGTTTATTCCTGTATCTGTTTTTTTATGCAATTATACGTTGAGAATGCAGACTCACGTAGATAAATGGAATTAAAACGCACAACTCTTTTTAATGCAATCTTGCCAAAAGCATGTTTTCTGCATACACATGCAAATCCAGAATTCTTCTTGGCCACCTTCGTGGTATTTAAGTTTCAAAATGCCTCACTGATGTCCAGCAGATTGTTGAAAAGCTTCATTTGTCTCCAGTACGTGTTACGTTTCGGGCGCAGAACGGGTTTGTCATCCCAGCGTAGACATCCTCAGAATCAAAATCGGGAAAATACTCAACAATCGTTTTTCCAAACCTTCAAGTGGGCCAGTATTAATAGAGGAAGTTCGGTTGAAGGAATGGATCTCATTTGTTTTTACAAATTCTTGCAACCGAGGAAAGTTGGATATGTTTCTCTCTTAACACACGCTCAAAAAATTAAAAAAAATTTGCGCAAGTCTTTTATTTTTTCGTCTAATTGTGCTACATACTCCTTGAAGAATGTGTGGTTTCATTTAGTTTTTTCGAAATATGTCGGAAAGGTACCCAATTTTAAGTCAAGTCCAATCGAGATATGTATTTTTATAAGACTGCTCTGTAAGGTTGACCACCAAATGGCAGATCGCTGTTTCAAACAGTCTGGCAATAAATCTTTCCCTCTTGAAAACCACCGCAGCCTCGATGTGCAGCAAGACGGTGGAAGTGATCCATACCTCATATCTTCGGCGGTAAGTTTAAAAAGGCGTGCTTGAAGCGGGCGGCTCCTAACATGATTAATTATCTTCACAGCATCATCCAATACAACTTTTAAATCTTGTGGCATCTTTCTTGTTGCTAGGACTGCCGAGTATGACAAGCGACTGGCTCTGGGTGGTGATATATATATAGTTATAATAATTATATATATATAATATAATTATATATAATATATATAATATATATAGTATATATATATATATAATATATATATACTATATATATAATATTATATAATTATTATATATATTAATCATGATTAATGATAATATAGTCACTAATATTAATAATGACTAATTAAACAGTTTCTTATAATATATAAGTAATCTTATATATACTATATATATATTATATATAATATATATAATATATATATATATATAAATTTATATATTATTATTATGTACAAAAAGTTCTTAACGCCCACACGAACGGGATGCTCTCCGATCAAAAATAAAAATTCACTAGTCACCTCTAATGAATCATAAATAGAATGTTTAGGGTCGAAATGGAAAATATTTTTTTGACCTGACCTATACCGTAACCTAACCTACACCTGACCTAACTAACCTAACCTAACTTAACCTAACAACCTAACCTAAATTAGCCCCTAGAACAGATAAAAAAAAAAAAATTCATTTCGACCCTAGAACTTCTATTTATGTATCATAGAGCTACTGTGAAATTTTTTTTTGAGTCTCCCGCTCCCGTCCGTGTGGGTGTAAGTAACTTTGTCCTATATATATATATATATATTCTATAACTATATATATTAATTAATATATATATATATTATATATATCATTATATATATATATATATATATATTATATATATTATATTTATATGATATATACTAATTAGAGCACTAATATCACTAATCGACTAATTAAACTGGTTCCTATAACAATAAGAAAATAATTAGAAGTTACGTAAAATTCCACTGGAATCTTTTTTAGCAATGTTATTAACCGGGAGCCATTCGAAACCAAGGACGCAATACGCGACTACAAACAAAATGGCCGACGAGTAGTAGACGATGTATATTAATGGTGTTGCCATATTAATGAAAAAACGAATTGTATTAACTTGTAACGGACCAAAAGATTTTAGTGAAATATTGAAAATATGTGCCGCACCGCCTGGCACACGGTGCTGGTGGCAACCCCAGGGTGCTCGCTAACATCTCCACCTTTGGGAACCCCTGCGTTAGAGAAATTCTAAGTAACCAGATTTGTTTTTTTTTACTTATGTCGACCATTTGGCCTGTTGATCATTTTCCCTGTCGACCATTTGGGACAAGCTTCATCTGAAATAATCACATTGGACCTTATCTTAGACTCAAGGTCCTTTTAAAAGAATGTTTGTTATAATATTTTGTTATATATATATATATATATATATTATTATATATATATATATTTCTATCAGTATATATCATGATATATATGTAATATATATATATATACTATATTATATATATATATATTATATATAATAATATATATATAATAATATATATATATATATTGCTTATTATTATTTATAAAAATATTTTGGTTAGTAATAAGTTTTGAATAAAGCTTATAAATTATTGTTAATTATTAGCATCTCAATACTTTTAATGATAGTATATCTTATTTTTTCAACTATGTTTTTTTATATTAATTAAATCAATCCATTGAATTAATTAATTGATTGATTAAATTAGATAACAAGATTAAAAATTAGATAATAAGATAATATATATATTTGTTTATATGTATCAGCTGAATTTTGTTTAAAGATTTTGGTTGTATTTTTTCAGAAAATCTTGTTTGCATCTGGATGTAAATCCAGAATTCCGTGGAACACACCCAAAATTATACCAAACTATATTGTAAGCTTTCGATATATTTATCACCATTTGGGTATAGGTCCTTATCGGGGACATACCCAAATGGTCGACAGGAAAAAGGGTTGACACAACAATAAAAAAATTTCCTGTACAGCCCGCCGCCGGCGTTAGGTTAGGTTAGGTTAGGTTAGGTTAAGTTAGGTTAAGTTAGGTTAAGTTAGGTTAAGTTAAGTTAAGTTAAGCTAAGTTAAGTTAAGTTAAGTTGTTAGGTTAGGTTAGGTTAGGTTAGGTTAGGTTAGGTTAGGTTAGGTTAGGTTAGTTAGTTGGTTAGGTCAGGTTAGGTTTAAGGTTAGGTTAGGTAAGGTTAGTTATGGTTAGGTTATGTTAGGGTTAGGTACTTTTAGTGTTAGGTTAGGTTAGGTTGCGGTTTAAGTGTTAGTTTTAGCTGTAGGTTTAAGGTAGGTTGGTTAGGTAATTAAGTTAAGTTAAGTTAGAGGTTAAGTTATGTGTAAGTTTACAGTTAGAGTTAATTAAGTTAGGTTAAGTTAAGTTAAGTTAGGTTAGGTTAGATTAGGTTATGTTAGGTTAGGTTAGGTTAGGTTTAGGTTTAGATTAAGTTAAGTTGTTAGGTTAGGTTAGGTTAGGTTAGGTTAGGTTAAGTTAAGTTTTTGTTTGATTCGTTAGAGAAACTCTAAATAAACAGATTTTTTATTTTACAAATGTTGACCCATTTGGGTATAGGCCCAGCAAAAGTTCCGCCGGAATACCGAAGAGCAGAAAATATGGAAGCTAGAGATATGGGGAAAATATATACAAGGACCGAATTACTTTTTGAATCACAACAAATGAGGATCCAAGAAGGACTGACTACACGTTAGCTTGAAAAATAGAAAATTATTGAAAAAAAAATTATTTTTAAATTAGATATTGTATGCATAGTTTAAATGCAAAGGATTGTTGTTTTAAACTATTGAGTGTAAATCATTAAGTTGTGTCAATAAGAAGTGCAAAGCTACGTTATTATACATGCGATATATATATATATTATATATATATATATATATATAATATATATATATATTATGAAATATATTAATAGTATATATATAGTATATATTATATATATATATATATATATATCTAATATAATATATATATATATATATTATATATATATATATATATATATATATATATATATATATAAGTATATATATATATATATATATATATATATATATATATATATATTAGATGGACGGAATGTTTATTTATCAATATTCGGAAATGAGAGATTATGCGAATATATTTTAATAATCGCGATTGCGAATAATTTTACTTAATCGTGAATACGAATATTACATATTGCCAAAATAATGTGCCACTTTTTATGCTAGGTGTAAGTGGAATATTTCCTTCTGTTGTAAGAGTTCAACCATTAAAATTTGAATGAAAGAAATACTTTCAATTTCCTATTTCCAGGATGCTAAACGAGGACAAACTCTTACACGCATCCCACCTGCATCTTTCCCCAACTTTCACCCTTTCAAAGAGGAAAAGCACTTTAATAATTTATAGTGGCATTATATAGTTGATGGTATAATCAACAGTTGAAATAAACAACTGAAATGTTATACTTCAAAATTAATAATTTTCAACACTCTGAGCTAAGGAGGTAAAGTAAAGGCTAAGTGGAAGACTCGTTCGTGTCGTGCACGATTCCAGTTCCTGGTTTTTGGTATTTATCGTCTTTTGAGAAAAGGAAACTACGCTGAGCGTGTCGGCGCTAGAGCTCCAGTATACCTTGCTGCTGTAATGAAGTATTTGGCTGCTGAAGTTCTTGAGTTGGCTTATAAGGCAGCCTTATATGACAAAAAAACAAGTATCATTCCGCGTCATCTTCAACTTGGCATCAGAAACGACGAGGAGTTGAAGAAATTCCTTTCTGGTGTTGCCATGGCTCAAGGAGGCTTTCTACCCAATATCCAGTCAGTTCTCCTTCCCAAGAAGACCGAAAAGAAGTAACCTAAACTAGTTTGCTTCGTTTTCCATAATAGAAAACACCAGAACCACTAAATAGACTTTCACTGGCGACACTTTATATAACAGTAAAAGTTCAGGATACGTCTTCTCAAGCTCCCTCCACCATGTAAGAAGGTCTTCGTCATGGGAAATACGTTTCTTTTTGACGTAATGTTCGACACTTTTCTGACGCTTGCTCAGACATCTGATCATCTATATTATCGCTACTCGAATATAGAATTACATTCATGACGTCGGTGACTGTGGTAATTGTGGATGGG
>JABUQX010017780.1:0-20000 GCA_015478945.1 Trachelipus rathkii
TAGACAAGTTAGGTTGGTGTGTTGTGGTTATGATGAGTTTTTCCGGATTAGGTATATTGGGGGATTGCGACAAGTTAGCAAATTGTATCTATGACCAGTAAGTTAAAAGGGCCCGGTATTTATAATTAATAAGTTCGCTGTTGGCTAAGCTTTATATTTAGCTGTAATATTTGGTTGATATGTAACATATGAATTTATCAATGTGTAAGTTTAATTATTGGGCAACATTTTGGTTCTATAGTGATCATCTATTATTTAATAGTCTGAATTCACCTGAAATTTATTTCTGGGGTAAAACCCCATTTGGTGTTCGGTTCACCCATCTTATCCCGTGGGACCTACAATTTCTGATTCATCAGGAATCGTCATCTTTTATCGTCGTTTCTTCACCTTCTTCTCTTATAACTCTGTGCTTTTGTTTTATTTCTCGTGGGGGGATCCCACTCCTGGGGATGCTTCTCAGGTTACCCGTGAGGAAACTTGAAACCTTATGATCGAGGTTCTATGGTTCCGTAAACATATACATTTTGATTACCAATATTATGTTATTAAGCGTATGTTTACTAACTCAGCCAGAATGAGTTACAACTATCGACTTTTCGGCTTCGGCTAAGTCTAACTCATTCTAATTCGGTCATGAGCGCTCTTAGTCTCCGACTTTGTTCTTCTTCATCCTTTCTCAATCACTTTCTGCTACGCCCCACTTCGCTATTATTTCCGGCTCAGTGTTCCGGCACATTGAGCAACTCCGGCTTCCGTTTCCTTCTTCAACTCCGATTCATCCTCCGAATCCTGTCGGTTATTTTTTTGTTCTACCGTACAACTATTTCATACTTTAACGTAGTTTCGTGGAAAACGCTGCTCAGCCTAGCTGACATACCCGCGTTGGGGGGTAGCAAGTTTGAAGGGATAAGTCAACTAGGAATCCCTAAAATGAGAGGATAATAAAAAAGGGGCGGCTTAGAGACGCGTTAGAGAAATACTGAATCAACAGATATGACCAATTATGCGACGTCATCATTCTCCAATTAACAGCTTCTTTCATATATATATAATATTATCATATATATATTATTATATATTATATATATATTATATATATATATAATATATAATTATTATATATTATATATTTATATATATATATATTTATTATATATATCATATAATATATATATATATATATATATATATTATATATATATATAGCGTATATAATACAGGGTTGTTTCAGGAATAGACCGACAAACTTTGGTGGGGCATTGGTCACCTAAATAGATCCTAATGATTATATACAATATGCTGGAAACGTACCGTTCGAGATATAGCGACATTACAAATGGACCAGAAGAGGACCAACCTCACCTCCTGTTTAGGTTAGCACGCAATGGTATTGCTTGTAACATTAGGATGCACATATTATTTTGTTGAGACGTTTTGTTTTTACACATTACATGACAGTACAGTATTAAATATTACATTACCAATACTATTATTACTAATACTACTAGTAATACTAGTAACGATAGTACTTGCTTAATCGATGAAAGGCGTTTACTGTTAGGAAAGAACAATAGTGACAGCAATAGGAATAGTAATGAAATATTTGTTATTACAGGTACAGTACAGTATATTTGTTTGTATCCATTACAATAAATGTTCAAAAATGACACTTCCTCTGAGGTAATACAGGGATCTACAAGCCTTGTCATTGACTGACGTAGTCTCTCAAATGTTCCAGCCCGTTGTCGAATGTCCTGACAGACGTTTAATAGACGGTGGTGTAGAGTTGCTTCGTCAGCAACAGGTTCATTATACACAAGGCTTTTCAGGTGTCCCCATAAGTAATAATCTAAGGGGTTGAGATCGGGTGAACGTGCGAGCCATGGCACCGGACCACCTCTACCAATCCATCTATTGTTGAATTTACCATTCAGATACCCCAGAACTTGAGCGCTAAAATGAGTCTTGGCACCATCATGCATAAACCACATGTCTCGCATGATATTTAACGGAACATCGTCCAGAAGGGTTGGGAGAGTATGCCGTGGGAAGTGTAGAAAACCTGGCTTTTGAGGCGCTCCGGAATAACATATGGTCCGATAAGATAGTCACCAAGAACACCGGCCCATACATTTATGCGAAACTGTTGCTGGTGCCGTACTTGTATTATTTCATGTGGATTCCTGTCGGCCCATAGATGGTTGTTAAGATGATTAGTGATGCCGTCTCTGCCGAAACAGGCTTCATCTGTGAACAGGATTAAGGACGTTTTATTTTGTGGAATGATGTGACGCCGAAATCATTGACAGAACCGTAACCGTGGTGCATAATCTGCCGGTGACAATCACTGCACACGTTGAAGGTGATATGGGTACAGAAAATTTTCGTGCAGCATTCTCCACATTGTGGTATTAGAGACACCAGTAAGCTGGCCAATCTGTCTGGAGCTAACGCTGGGATCCCTGTCAACTATGGCATTAATACCTTCCTCTACGGCGGGTGTTCGAACAGCTCATGGTTGTCCTCGTTCTGCCGCTGCAGGTACAAGAGTGCCACTCTCACACAATCGTCGATATATGCTTGCGAAGGTGCTATGGTGTGGCTGAATGCGATCTGGGTAGGTGTCTAAATGTAACCGTGCGGCTCCCCTATCGCTACCGTTTGCCTTCCCATAAGTAAATAGCATATCCGCTTGCTTCTGAAATGGGTACGCCATAGCCTGTGCAATGTTACAAAAGGTGCTCCACTATCTCTGTATTAAAATGACGAGATACGGAATAAACTAGTTTACGTATGTGTCTCCAAACGTATAGGTTACGTTCTGTTTATGTCAAGCGTTCAGCCATGTTGCCAAGTGTACGATGTCGGTAAATAGGAATTTCGTAACGATATGTTCTCCATTCATAATTAATTCACGACGTCGTCGAACTGTGTACTCTTGGTGGGGACCACAAATATGGTCGTCCAACTGAAAATCTGATATATGTTCTGTTATTATTAGTCGTAAATATTACTTGCATTATTATTCAGTAACTGTTATTATTATTCAACTATTAGCGTCTTAGTTATTATATTATTATTATTATTATTATTTATTATTATTATTATTATATTATCATTATTTTATTCATTATTATATTATATTATTTATTTTATTTATTTTATTATTATTATTTATTTATTATCATTATTTTATTATTATCTTATTTTGATTATTATTATTTTATTTTTATTTTATTATTTATTATTGATTATTATTATTATATTATTATATTATTATTATTATTATTATTATTTTATTATTATTATTATTATTATTATTTTCATTATTATTATTTATTATTTTATTTATTATTATTATACTATATATTACTATTATTAATTCATATTTTATATTATTATTTTCATTTATTATTATTATTTTATTATTATTATTTATTATTATTATTATTATTATTATTATTATTATTATTATTATTATTATTATTATTATTATTATTATTATTATTATTATTTATTATTATTATTATATTATTATTATTATTAGTATTATTATTATTATTTTATTTTAGTTTTATTATTTTATTATTATTATATTATTATTATTTATTATTATTAAATTATTATAAATTATAATTATAATTATAATTATAGTGTATAATTATAATGATAATTTTTAATCATATATTATTATAATTATAGTTTAATAATTATAATTATTAATTCATAATTATATTTATATTATAATAATAATAATATTAATAATAATATAATAATAATAATAATAATAATAATATAACTATATTATAATAATAAATAATAATAATATAATAATTAATAATAATAATCAATAATAATAATATATAATAATAAATAATATAATAATAATAATAATATAATTAGTATATATAATAATAATATATAATAATAACTAACAAAATAATATAATAATATAATAATAAAATAATAATAATAATTATATTATTATTATTATTATTTATTATTATTATTTATTATTATTATTATTATATTATTATTAATTATTTTATATTATTATTTATTATATTATTATATTATTATTTATATATTATTATGATTATTTATTATTATTATTACTTATATTATTATTATTATTATTATTATTATTATTATTATTATTATTATTGTAGTTATTATTTATTATTATTATTATATTATTTTTTTTACTTATCAATTTTATATTATTATTATTATTGTCTATAAGTGAATTAAAATCATAAATACAATTATTTTTTATAATGCATTATAATCATAATTGTAATTAATTATATTATATTATAATTTTAATTAGAATTATAATATTAATTTATTTATAATTATAACCATTATAATTTATAATTATAATTATGTTCTATATTTTATTTTTTGTAAAATATATATTTATAATTATTTATAAAAAGAGAAAAATTATAATATATTATAATTATAATTTTTATTATAATTATATTTATTTATTGATAATTATAATTTAATAATTCATTATAATTATAATTATAATTATAATATCTTTATTTATTAATTATAATTATATTATAATTATAATATAATTTATAATTATAATTTATATAATTATAATTTATAATTTAATTTAATTATATTATAAATATAATTATAATTATAATTATAATTATAATTATAATTATAATTATAATTATAATTATAATTATAATTATAATTATAATTATAATTATAATTATCATTATCATTATCATTATCATTATCATTATCCTTATCATTATCATTATCATTATCATTATCATTATCATTATCATTATTATTATTATTATTATTATTCATAATACTATTATTAGTATTATTGTTATTGTTAATATTATTAATTTTATTATTAAGATTTGGTACCTTTTATGGCAACTATGCTGCTTTTATTAGGAAACATGTGAGGTTTTCGATCGACGGAAGTTATATCAATTAGGTATCCCATACATATTGTATCTCACTATGTGTATTGCAAATCCGATAGGTACCAATGTAAACCTGTGCGTGTTACACATGGTTTCTGGTACCATTTGAATATCGCTAAATCTCGGAAAAAGTGCGTTTCCGGCCATATGTGTATAGAGACATTTCGGCTCTATTTCGTGTGACCAATGCCCCACCAAAGTTTGTCGGTCTATTCCTGAAACACCTGTATATATATATATATATATATATATATATATATATATATATATAAATATATACATATTGATGCAAACATTAAACAAGTTTTTGATATATATCGATACTATTATATATATATCATATATATATATATATATATATATATATATATATATATATATATATATATATATATATATATATATATATATATATATATATATATATATATTTATTATATTTTATTTTTTTTATATTATTATATATATTATATAAATATATATAGTATAATATATATATATATATATATAGTTATTTATTCTTGATTTCTTTAATTTAATTATTATAGCCTTTCTACGCAAGTTCTTTTTTCAAAAATAAATAAGTCTGTCGGACGCTGGCAAGTCATTCATGATGGCGCTGGTTCAATACTTCGTTTGAAGAGTTTATATTTTTGCAATTATTTCACAACCAGAATTCGTAAAAAGATGATTTAAACGCCAATCTGGAGTAACTGGCCGTGAGGGGTCGAATAGAATCATCAGAAATGATCTCCAGACCATTTGCGAGACCAAGCCTCTGAGTTCGCGTTCAAAAACCACAGAAAGAGGTCTATCAGACCTCGAACACAAACCGTCGCCTTGGAAACGCGTTGTCGTCATTGAGTCAAACTTCTTCGGAGTTGGGAACAATACCCAAATCAACTGTTGACATGACTTGGTCGATCGTACCCTAGAAACGCGCCACCGACCTCGAACTCAACTTAGGAGACGTACCGTTGCCCTCGAACGCTCGCTGTCGTCATAGAACTAAACTCCTCCGGAGTTAGGGGCATTAACCAAGTCAGCTGCTGACATGACTTGGTCGATCGGGCATTCGAAAAGAGTCTCCGACCTCGGAATCGGGTTCCCAAACCTTGGAAACCCATAATTTGATACATGAAACGTCAAAAACCGAAGGTTGCAAAATGTTGCAAATGTTTCTTTGCAACATCCGCTTGCGACTTCCGGATTTCCGTTTGGTAGTCAGTTCCGCTCTCCTTACTACTCATTAAGCCATATTTTTTATTTTATTTATTTATTTTTCATCCTTGTCCTTTTCCGTTATATGCTACCGTCTGCTTTTTTAATTAGTTTACGACTTTTTGATATTTAGTTAACTTTATAACTTGATATTTATCTAATTTAGTATATATTTAGCAGATTTAGGGTTAGGTAATGCAAAACGGTAACATATAAAGAAAGAGCTTCACTTTTTCTTACATAAATTTTATCCTTTACTTTTCAACTTTTTAAATCATCTTTACATTTTATATTTTACTTTCTTCTTTCTGATTATAAGAAAACAAACAAACAATAATGAAGCAAACTTACTTTTTAAAGATTTCCAAACCATAATTTTTGCTCTATTTCTTTCAGTTTCTGCAAAAGCAGGATTTCTAAAAGTGGCATCTTTCAAAGCGCTCTCGCCTTCCACTATCTTCACTTTCTTATTCTCTTCACTGTTGTTCCCTTTATCGGCATTCAATTGCAAGGGATATTTCGAAGTGGCGAAAGACATATAATTTTGACCTGATATTCCCTTTAGCTTTTCAATAACATCTTCTTTTCTCAAAGGTTCGGCAAATAAATCAAAAGATGTGTCAGCAGGAATGACTATTGTACAAGATTCGGGGGCACCTCCTTTATATATATATATATATATATATATATATAATATATATATATATATACTAATATATGATATATATATATATATATATATATATATATATATATATAAATATCTATATATATATATATTATATATATATACCTATACTATATTAATATTTTTTTATATATATATTATATATATATTATTATATATATATATATTATATTTATACTTATATTATATCATATATATAATATATATAAAATATATATATATATATATATATATACCATATATAATAATATATATATATATATATATATATTATATATATATATATATATATATATATATATATTATATATATTATATATAGATCTCGGGGGCACTATATTTATATATATATATATACTGATATTATATATAAGTAGTATAGGGTGGACAACTAACCGCCAAAATGTTGCAAGCAATGTTGCATGCAATGTTGCAAATGTTTTGCAAGCAACATTTTGCACATTTAATTTTTCAAAGCTTTGATGTGTCACGGTCAGGGTTTTTAAGGTCGGTGAGACCGAATTTAAGGTCTGGAAGACCGTTTTATTGGAGGTTTAGTCCCCTAAAGGGGGGGCGTAGCCCCCAAAGGGGGCTTTTTGGTTCTAGAAGGTCTTTAAATGATCCGGTAGATCATTTTTGATTTTTCCAATCGTTTCTCGATGTTTTTTACCCTATAATCTGATTGTTTTAAATCGCTTCTATGTGCTCTGGTTGGCTTTTACATTGAAAAATATTAATCGATAAATAAATACAATAATTAACATTCGATTAATCGTTGTAGTATTGCCACCATTTGACCGCCCACATTCTTTTCGATAGGAAGGAATAGAGCTATCGCCTTAAAACTTGGAATATAATCTATGTATGTGTTAAGCTCGATACCGACGAGTTTTCAAGTCTCTAGGATGTATATAGGGGTACCTCTCCCCAAGAACGAAGGTGAAATATGTCGCTTACGCCCTTTTGCCGCTTCCTTTTCCGAGTAAAGATTAGGCTTAACGATACCCAATTGAACAGGTGAATCACAGGCGAGTTTAGGTGACCGTAGGTCACCCCTAAGTGGGTGCTGCCGCCTTAGCGCCAAGGTCAAATTCGTCCTGAAAACCATGTTAGGCTCAACGTATCGGGCTAAAATTTGGATGTGAGCTATATGATGACGTAATCTCGTCTTCGACGAGATTACGTTCCTCTGCGTCCCCCCGTAGAGGAGACGCTGCCCCCTTAAAAATTAAAATAATCGTAGAAAATTGAAACTTGGAGACAGGGTAGAGGGTTCGGAGTCGGAGAAGGGAGTTGGAGTCCGAGATTCGCGATTCGGAGTTCCAGGGACCCCGGAGGTGTCGGTCCTCCTTAAAATAGAAGAAGAAATGCATGGAATGCAAAACAGAGGAAGAAGGAGGAACTATACCCTCCATAAACGCTTTGTTACACAACTTCCAAATCCATTCAATCACCATATTCCCTCCATTCTTGACCATTTCAAGCAGTAATTCCATCTATGCCTACAGATTTTAAATTCTTCAACTTTCTCACCCTACCCATTGCCTCCTCCCTACTAATTACCTCATCCCCAAAATACCTATTTCTTCTTGCACCATCAAACCCACACCACGTTCACTATTCTATTCTTCTTTATTACTGCCAACCCTATTATGCAGATTTTTGGAAGTGTTTCCCTCCACACTCTTTCACATCCATGCATAAGTTACGAAAGCACAATTCCTATTCAATATTCTAAGTAGATTCTCCTTACTCTCATTCTTAACCTTTCTCACTTCCTTCCTGAATAGCTTGCTATTCCCTTGTAGGTCTCCATTCATCCTTCTTCCAAACGCATTTACCTCATATATAATATATATTTATATATATATTATTATATATATATTATATATATATATATATATAATATTATATATAATATATAATAATATATATATATATATATATATATATATTTATATACTATATATATATATAATACTATGTATCCTATATATATATATATTATTAATTATATAATATATTATATATATATATATAGTATTAATATATATAATATATATATATGTATATATATTATAATATATATATATATATATATATATATATATATATATATTATATATATAATATATATATTATAATTATATATATATATTATTATATATTAATATATATAATTATATATATATATTATATATATATATACTATTATATATATATATACTATATATATATATATATATATATATTATTGAGAGAGAGAGAGAGATGGAGGAGAGAGGAGAGAGAGGAGGAGAGAGAGGAGAGAGGAGAGAGAGAGACGAAGAGAGAGAGAGAGGACGGAAGAGGAGGAGAGAGAGAAAGAGAGGGAAGAGAGAGAGAGAGAGAGAGAGAGTTTCATAAGTTAAAAAATAGTTACCTCTTGTCCAACCCTGTTCTTCCACACTACTTAAAAAATGTCACGGAAACAAAGTACAGATGTTTAAAGTAGCTGGGAGATCTTCGGAAGGCTGTGAAGAATCATAGTATCTTCTGAGTATCTGGCTCTTATAAGTTTTCTTCCTCCTATTTTCGTTTAATAAGACTCGTACCACTAAAAAAACCCAGGTAATAATTTGTTATGCATGCCATTCTATATATATATTATATATATATATATATATATATATTATATATTTCATTCTATATACTATATATATATATATATATATATATATATATATATAATATATATAATATATTAATTATTATTAATAAAATTAATATATATACTCAATATATATTATATATATTATATTATATATATGATATAATAATATAATATATATAAATATGATATATATATTATTTAATATATATATATAATAATATATAATATATATATAGATATTATATATGTTATATATGTATATATATATATATATATATAATATTATATATATAATTATTATATTTATATATATTATATATATATATATAATATATATATATATATATATATATATATTAATTATATATATAATATATATATATATATATATTATATATATATATATATTGATTATATATTATATATTATTATGTTGATGGGACCGATTCCAAATTCCAAGCCGATCATTCCGATTCTCAGATACCATATCACAAAAAGTGCCGATTCCGAGTCCGATTTCCGTATTACCGATTCCGGATTCGATTCCAATTTTCATTTATATATTATAGTTATTCTGTATATATATATATATATATATTATATATATATATATATAATATATATATTATATTATATATAATATTATAAATATATATATATATATATATATATTATTATATAATATATATAGTTATACATATGTATATATGTTTGCAAATAAAAAATTTTACAAATTTTTTATATAAACCAGAATAAATTAAGTTATATATAATTCTTCTTATATTATTTATCTTTGCCTAATAAAGAAAATAATCTTAGTTACTATTTTATTATGTTGTATACCACTGAAAATTGCAACCTCTACAATTACTTAAAAATCTTACAATAGAATGAACAAATTTTGTCAACTCTTTTGTTTAAAAATAAAAATTCTTTCTTTATATTTACTATTTGTAAGATCTTTGGTGAAAAATTATCATCAAAATTTAGAGTCAAAACGCATGGCTCTTAAATTGATAAGGCAAAAACATCCGAATTTTTTTTGTGAGTATAAATTATTTCCTCTCTTTCGAAGGTCTATCACTTTCCAGCGCGCGCAAAGGGGATAGAGTCGCGCTTAAATATTTTCTAGCGAAGGCAGCATGCTGAAAGGTTACCACGGTAATGAGGACCTTATTTTTTACATTGTAAGGGGCTTTCTGAATTTTTAATATTCATATTTTTTATATTGGCTCATTTCTACTTTATAACATCTTCAATTTTTTCCAATATATGGTATCTTTCGCCTTAGGAGTGAGTTTTCTTTAGCCTGTTTATTAAAGTCTATTTTCTCTTTTAAATCCGCAAGAAACGGCTTTCACAAAAACTGAAGTTAAAACTATTATCTTCAGTCATCACTTTTTTTCGCCACGGTATTCTTCTCGCTAATGAGAGGAATCTCGCAAGATGGTGTTTAATTTAGTTGGAATACTGTTTCTCCTTATCCTTTTTGCCTATACACATTATATCTTCTCACCATCCAATTGCTTAGATATCTGTCCACTTTTTTTATTGTCTATTCATCCTCCACGCGAATGTAGTTTTAAAGCGTGGATTACAAGATAGATAGCAAGCACAAGATTCTTATCAGTAAGGTAAATGCCTGAATCTTTTTTTACTGAATTTTTAAATGCTGGATACTGTAGAACCCTAAGTCCCATCAACATCGCTCCTTTTTCTGACCCTTTATCAAAAAAAAATTGCAAATCATTTTCAATATTGGGGATTATTGCCGATGCCATTGATTCCTTGTGGCTTAAGAATTTGTACAATCAACAAAATTTAAGTATTTTTTAGCAATTTTTCAAGAACTTTCCGTGTGTTTCTAGCATGCAGGTTGTTGAATGATCACTGCAATTTATGGAAATGAGAGCTGTTCTTTTGGTTTCAAAAATTTTGAAAGCATTATGATCTGGCTAGTACATCTGGTTTTATATCCTGAATAAATTGTGCTGTGGTAAATTAAATCTAGTTTGATAATCTTCATGCTTGGCAATAGCTTGAGGCGAGTGATTAAAATGTCACCTACGATTTGCTTGCATATGGATATATTTTTTTCACGTTTCTTTGTTCAAATATGGCATAATTGAGAACTAGTTGCAAAGAGTGTAAAAAGCAAGGTATTTCCTGGAATCCTGCTTGTGTGTATATAACTCCTGCAGCCATATTATTCTTCCATAACATTTTGAAGACAATTCACTCCCAATATATTAGATTGCTGTGTGAGATTAGTTGAAAAGAGTGAAAATCAATATATGGCAGACTTCGAATATTGTCTTTGATTATATACATATAATTGTATCGAATAAAATATTTATTTCAGGATTGTACTTTGCCGTATACCAAAGAATCGGTTCAAAAGAATCGGGTACATTTTGTGATTCCGATTTCCGATTTCGATTCCGGAAAAAACAGCCGATCCTCCCGATTCCCCCGATGCCGACTTCCGATTATCGTGCCCATCATAATATGTAACTATATATTATAATATAGAGATATATATATATTATATATTATATTATATATATAATATAATGATATTATTATATATATAATATATAGTATTATATATATATATATATATATATATATTGGTTCGTAGAGAAGAGGCCGGCAAATGGCCTGACCGCAGGTCTTTCGACCGACCTGGACGAAGGATTTCAAGATCTTCTCGCCCCTCACCCACAAGAAACCGTGGTGTTACTGCGACGCATGTGCGCCGCCGACGTTTCTGGACAATCCGAGTCATTCCAGGCGACTCTCACCTCAAACAACTTTATTTCTCATCTACTCATCCCAGGCATACTTTCCTGACTTGTATGCCACAGCCTACTTACTGAATTAAAGCCTGTGGTGCCACTCAGTAAAACAAATCTCCACTGACCTTGAATTTACATATGAATATATGCAACACCAGACAGTGAGGAGGAAGCTCTATAAACTGCATAGATAGCAAAACAATGAATGCTATCAAACACTAGTCCAATCTCACCACGACTACTCCTTCAATACACAAATTGGATTCGCCAAGTCTGTACTCCATCCACAACAAACCCCCTCAAACAACACATCACAAAAACAAACCCACAATATAAACATATTACAATTCAACACAAACGGACTACGCAATAAAACCAAAGAAATAGAAGTCTTTCTAAAAGAACACAACAGAATACATAGCCATATCAAGAAGCCCACCTACCGATAAACTATCAGAAACAAAATTCTAATGGCTATTGATGCCATTTTCCAATCCCAAACCCCAAAACCACATTTTTCTACTAACACCTTATTAACACTCCTACATACACCATACACCACCTTACACAAACCCTACAACGTCACTCTCGAACGACAACTCCATCAGATTACACAGTCTTGCTAAATTAAATGATATACAAAAAAAACACACAATCTAATAAACCTATTACATCCCACCCACACCTCACCACAATGGTCAGAAATTATACACCCAAAATTCTCTCCCGAAATCTCCCACCTCCCAAAACCTCATAATAATCTCATACTTCAACGCTCACCACCACATGATATAACGCCCAAAAGCCAAACCAAAAGAGGAATCCGCATCATAAAACCTTGGACCCTCTAGTCATCTTTAAAACACGCAAACCAGCCTATTACCTAGACAGAAACCCACTCTCCCATAACCAATCTCATGAGACTTTGCACATCACCAGACAAAACACTATATGCTCACCAAATTTGCACACAAAACTCCACTGGTCAACACAAATTGACCTAAACTACCGAACACCTACCCATCATCATAAAACACCAAAATGTCAACAAAAAGAAAACTACCACTAAGAAAAACACTACACAAACTACAACCAATAGCAAGGCTGGACATTATCACTACCATATAAAAAACCATACATCCACCTAAATATTGCTAACAATCAACACTCAACAAAAGCCATACAAAATTCTCACTTCTCTTAATTCGAAAGCAGCAAACAAAGGCCATCCCCAGAGGATACATAAAAAAAATACAACCCAAACCTAACACCTGAAATAGAACAGCTAATCAAACAACGCAACTCGCTCAGAACAAAACACTCCACACACCACTCCAAACGACAACACAGATTAACGCCTAAACACCCAAATCACATAAGGTTTACAAACAAATTTCTTTCCAAACACTTCACAACCCTTTTCACCACGATATACCAACACCTACGAAACAACACAGAATGTAGAAAACACAAATACACTGATAAAAAAAATCAACCCAACCAACTGTAACACACTACTCCGAGATCGAATTCATAAAAATCCAAATTACACATACATAACCACAAAGCTAACAAACAACACGCAAACACTCTCGCAACTCACTTACTTCGCAAAGCAGAGTCAAAAAACCCACACACCCTCAAAACATGGAAAAGAATCATCAAAGCCTCAGAAAATTAAACCAACCTAACGAACCCAATAATTAAGAAATAACACTAATATAACTTACCTAGAAAACATAACAAAGGCACTTAAAAAAACTAACCGGCAACTGGCCCAGACAATATCTCTTAAACAACACCTCAAACATCTAGGGAACAGCTTTATAACACAATTAGCGCACTAATATATAATATACAGGATCATTGCTCCTAATATTCATATTCTCCCCCTATTACCGTGAATGAAAATTATCATTAATATCCAAATTAAATAACCATGAGAATAAAAGATTTCTTTAACGATACCTCATGTGTTTTCATATGTTTGCATCATGGATGTTAGACCCTTTTCCAGCATCTATGCAAACTACATAAAAAAAACATACTAGATAGAAAAAGATACAAACGTCAGCCAGTCCTTAGATTTCTACGATCCTCACTGTGTTTTATACAAAGCAAATCACTAAACTAGCAACACGTCCACGCCACTTCGCATCCAGACTCGTATACACTATTCGCAATCAATGGCCTCATATCGCGGACTCGATCTTGCCGATCATGAAAAACTAAATTATCAATCTATATCATATCATCACAAGCATTATTCTGAATACAGTACCCAAACTACAACTGATCAACATAGCATTAACAAATCTAAACATCACAATCTAACCTTAAAATAATGGATATTTCCCACTCCAAACATATTCATATCAGACACGTAACAGCACAAATTAAAAAAAACAAACAATACACATCCAGCGAAGAGTAAAACATCTCTCAGGGTGTAAAGTGAAGTGCCCTCCTAGCGCCGCTAACGCATACCTCCTTGTGGACCATACATGCCCCTGCATCACCTCATCTCCTTCGGCAATAACAATTTCACCACCAAACAGAACACATCAACCCTTTTCAATCTGACTCAGCTAAAATCGGAAAAGCACCACGACAACCCAGTGTACGCCTAAACACGGGCACAAAACCCTGCGAACGACACAACCAATACATCAACCAACTTTCAAACCAGGGCTAACAGAAAACAGAATGTCCCTCACTAAACGCAGGGGAATCCTCAATTGCAGCTTAATTACCACTCCGACACTAATTGCGGGAAAACACACCCACTAGTCTACTTAAAAAACATTGTTCTATACCCTTTAACAAAACTTTCAAAATACTCGGGTAGGAACTCAAAACATCGTGTAAGTTAACACGTTGAACACGCTATCATTTCTTCACAAAAGAAAGAAAAGAAACATAATTCATCTGCTTAACAAGAAAATGAACATATTAAGAACCACTCGCTAGGTGAGACACAAACCTTTCACAACTACCGTAAGTAGACCAAACTCACCAGCTCTGGTTATACAAACAATCACATTCTCCCCACCGAACTTCCCTAAATACTGACCGCTTTCTCCAACCTGGCATCCATTACTATGGTTACCATAATTACTCTATAAATGAAAACTTCCCTCAAACTCTCGACAAAAACTATAAGAATCATAGACAGGACTATGCACGTCAAACACCACCAAAACAACACCTGCAACGAAGACAAATAAAATTCTATTCTTCTTTTAGACACACACTTGGACATGATAGGCACAAATTCTTTTCCTCAAAGTCCAAACTCCCCAACACCCATGCAACATTGCACTCTGGTACCCCAGTCCTTCAACCCAAACCGCCTTGCCCCTTGTCTTCTTCTCCTTCACCTTCTGTGCCTATTTTATTCCCTTTCACTTCTTCGCCCTCCTTTGGACGACCTTCTTCGGCCCCGTCCAATCCTTTCCATTTGTCCGTAGTTGGTCTTCGCCCTGGATCCCTTCGATCGATCAGTTCTTCTTCTTCATCGCCTCCTCTGTCCTTACCCCCGTCCCTTCCTCCTTCTGAATGTGGAGAAGTCTATGAAAATGTTCTCGTTCGCTGGCCAGAAGCCATTCTCTCAAAACTGCCCCTGCCGAAGTCATAGCTAAAGCTTTTATGGACTCACTGGGGTTGAGCGTTTCGGCTGACCATGATCAAGGTAGACATTTGAATCTTTCCTTTGAGAGATTGACGCGCTCCTGTTCACCAGAATCACCAACTTTCATCCGGCTTCAAATGGGATTGTAGAAAGGTTTCACCGCCAGCTTAAGGCATCTTTGGCCGCTCACCTCCAGCATGAGCAATGGACTGAGGCTCTTCCTTTTGCATTTTTGGGCATGCTCTCCGCCCTCAAGGGAGATCTTCAATGCACAGCCGCCGAACTAGTCTATGGCTCTCCCGTACGCTTGCCAGGTGAATTCTTTTTCAATCTTCCCTTCACTTTTGTCCGGATCCTCTCTCTACCTCACCCCGTTGAAACTGTGACTGTGCCATGTGGAAACCTCACCTTTCAGACACAAGATGCATCTTATGTTCGAAGAAATGCAAATCATCCAGTTTCGTTCAGTCCCGACGTCACAAGACGCTCTACAGCTCATTATGACAACCCTTTTTACAATTTTGGCATGCAGTGAGAATTCTCACTCATTTCACCCTACGCAACAGAGGTGTCTGCATCGACCATCTAAACCCAGCTTTCCTAGAGGCCGACCCTCCTGAAACTTCACAACTTTCCACTCCAGCTTCCTTCCCTACTTCCCTTTCCCCCTCTCCATCCCTTTCACCTAACCTCCTTGTTTCATCCTGATTCTCCCCTTCTTATCTTCAACACCTCCCATACGATAGCCTTTTCTCAATCCTTGCAATTTTTCCTTCACTTTGCTATTGATGTTGTTCTTCTGTTGATAGGATAGTTAGATCCCAATTCTTTAAATTAGTTGCGATATTGATATATTTTGCGACTAGTGTGTCTGGGAACGGCAAAAACGTTTTTTTTCATATCCATATTGCTATTTAATGTAATGTCTTATGGTGGCCCCAATTACCTTTACTAATTGTTGTATAGTTTGAATGAATGGTGTTGTGGTGATGTTTTGTTGAAGCATGTTTAACAACTTTTATTGCCGATTTATTGATTTTTTTCTATCCATATGACTTTTATTATTATATAATATAGTATATATCAAAGAGCCGAGAATACTGCGAAACAAATCCTAAACTACCTCAAAATGTTCAAGTAGTTTAGAGTCTTTAGACTACTTCTACTTTAGGTGGTATGAGTTTGTTCATTGAGTCTAAGGTTCTCCTATCATGATTGCCGGTAGTTTGGTATGCTTCTACATTCGGTGGTAGAAGAACCCTAAACTGCCACTTTCAAGTAGTTATATAGTCGAGTGTAATTAAGTTTTTGAAGCATTGAAAATTACTACACAATCTCCGATCGAATTAGAAATATGGTAAGAATCAGAGGTCAAAGGTCACTTGTTTGTTCTAAGGTCATTTTTTTCATAATTAAATGTTCATAGTTACGTATGATGCTACTCTATTGAGAGGTAAACCTTTCTCATAAAAATCGATAATATACGAGATAAAATGAAAGATAGAAGATAATTTAGCGAAAGTTGAATAGATTACAAGAAGGAACCTAAAATTCAAGACCACCACTGTTGACCGGTTTAAAAGATGAATGATGGCTGTCTACATTATACAGAACTATTCAAAATAAATCATAGAGATTACATAAAGAAGGAATGATAACAAATTAAGAGTTTTAAATCAAACCTCTCTGCTTTATGCTAGCAAAAGCTATCTATATAGAAATGAGAAGAAATACTGGTGGTTTTAGATAGATTCAAAACCCTTCGAAAATATATGAGGTTAGCGCAATAAGAAGGCAATTAAATGACTGAGAGAGGTCCGTTTTATTCGAAGCAGGATGAATAAGCAAAAACTTGCAGAGAGAAGAGAAAAATTTATCAAAGCATGATGTAAGTACGAATTATAATTGTGTAAAGTAAAGTAATGGTTTGAGAGAAGCATTCAAATTTAGCAAAAGGTAAAACAAATATGAAGTATTAGGAAAAAACAGAACTGAAAGAGCAAGGAACAAAGCTAGAGATGATGCTTTAAGAAAGTGCCAAAATGAGCTAGAAGATGAGGAACCAGAATTATTAATTTCTCTATTGAATGAAAAGGGCTATTAAATATGTCCGAAAATAGATTCTCAACGATTCTGGAGTAGAAGAGTATAATAATTATATTTCCAAATTTGAAGACTACCTTAATTCTAAGATGAAACATTACTGTAACAAAAATACATAGAATCAAGCAAAGTTACCCTAATGTTTATGAATTGAATCAGATTGTTCTTTAGCAGCAGCAGCAGCAGCACCAGCACCAGCACCAGCACCAGCATCATATATATATATATATATATATATATATATATATATATATATATATATATATATATATATATATATATATATATATATATATATATATATATATCTATATATCTCATACCTGCTACTATATATATATATATATATATATATATATTTGCTTTTATGTATTATCCAGCTTACAAAACAGTCTTATCTCTTGTTCAATCAAGCGCAAACATATTTTTCAGCAAATATAAAATATTTAAACTTAAAAGAAAACAGCAAACCCAGAATTAAAACGTACGCTGCAAAGAAAAATGCATGTATGAATGAAAGTAATATGTATAATGTATAATGTATAATCTATAATGTATAATGTACTAATCTGTATGATGATCAAATAAATAAAAGGGAATCAATAGAAGGAATCAAAAAATTATCCACACGCAGGAGAATTTAAATAGTTATTTAAGATGTTCCTAATATAACTACACATAAAATTATTTCTAGATTTCTTTTCTCCTTCAATTATATATATATATATATATATATATATATATCTTATATATATTATATATATATATATATATATATAACTGCTGCTATGCTGTACATATATATATATATATATAACCTTGCACATAGCATATATGTATATTTATATTTATATATATTTATAATATATATATATATACTAATATAACATATATATATAATAATAACATATATATATATATGGCATAACTATATAGCAACATATATATGTATATATATCTTTGCTCTTATGCTGTCTATGCTGCTATATAGTAGCATAACAACAATAACTATATATAATATATATAATACATAACATCATCTATAATATAGCTATATATATATATACAATAACCATAGCTCTCAAAGGTGAGAAAAAGAAATTAATACCCATATCCCCCCCATAATTATGCTGCTGTATATATATATGTTTATATATATATATATATACTATATATATATATATATATATATATATATATATATACTCTATATATATATATATATACTGCTGCTCTTTATATATATAATATATATATATATATATATATATATATATATATATAAGTGTATGTGTTTGTGTTTATGTGTATATGCACGATTGTTTGTTTATTTTTCTGTATGTGTTGGAGGTAAGAACCATAAATACTTCACCTTAACCATATACGAATTTTAACGCTATAATTTTCGCTTAACAAAAAAAATAATAAGAGAATAATAAAACGAAAAATAAATAAATGGAAAAATTTCGTTTTACATTTCACGATTTATCTAAAAATCTTATTAAAGCTCATATTTTTATTGCAAAATGTAAAAAATAAAAAAAAAACTGAAAAAATGCAAAAAAAAAGAAAAAAAAAAATTTTGAGACGTGATTAAAAAAAATAAAAAAAAAAAACCTGTGGTTTTCTTTTAATGAGAAGATAATACACCGTATGACAAGAAAATGAAACACTGAATACATTGTTGTTATACGCTTGTTATTGTGCGGAAAATTGCCATACGTGGAGGTTATTTTTACTGTTTCGGGAAGATTTTTTGAAAGATAAATACACGTTTTAAAATAATTTTTAAGTGTTTTTAAAGATTAATTTAAAAATATTCTTAAAAATATACTTTTTATTTAGAAAATTCTTATATATAAGGAAACGTATTTCTTGGATAACATTTAAAGGCAGAGTTTTTGTAATGTAACTAATTATCAAAATTATTTATTTTTTTTGA